>JRUC01000070.1:0-48417 GCA_000806385.1 Leptographium procerum
TGCGCGAGAAGCGCTGCAGCATGCGCTGGCGCACTCGCACGCCGTCCAGCAGCTGCTTGTAGCGGCGGCTCATGTCGGTAACGCTCTCGCGCGGCCGCCGCTGCAGCTCGCGCTCAAAGGTCAGGCTTAGTCGGCTGAAGGCCTTGAAGGTCAGTGAGCTGAACTGCTCGGCCACCTCGACGTCGCCGTGCACCAGGTGGCTGCCGATCTCGTTCGCAAACTCCCACTCCTGGAACAGCAGCTCGGCCTCCCGAAACGTGTTTCGGTTGCTGCTCAGCTTCCAGTTGAGCATCTTGAAGTAGTACTTGAGCGCGCCCAGCACCACCTGGTCGAAGCTCTCGTCGATCATCGGCGGCAGCTCCCAGCCCGCCTCCGCCTGCGAGATGGCCACGTACTCCTGCTTGATCCGGATCGCCAGCTTCAGCAGCACCTGGAACTGCGCAATCATCTGGTCCTGCATCATCACGTTCTGCTGCGCCGACTCCTTCATCCGCTTCGCGTACGCCAGCCGCACCTGCACCACCTCCTCCATCAGCCGCGACGGGAAGCTGATCAGCGTCAACAGGTCCTCCACGTGCGACGGCAGGTGCCGCGTCCGGAACGCCGCCGCCCGCAGCACCAGCGTCTCCTTGGCCTTGGTCACCGTCCGCGAGATGCCCTCCAGCATCCCACCGCGCCGGCTGCGCCCTTCCTCCTCGTAGTGCTCGTGCAGCGACCGCAAGCCTTCTTCCTTGAGCAGCCGGTCCAGGAACGACGTGTCGTCGCTCAGCCCGCCCTCGCTGCCCGGCGTCTTGTCGCGCGCCCGCGTAAAGTCCAGCTCGTCGTTGCCCACCCACTTGCGCAGGATCCCCAGCTCCGTGTTGATCAGCTCGCTCACGTTGCTCCACGACACCAGCGTGTCGCACGACTCCTCGTACAGCGCCGTCGCTGCCGTCTTGTGCGCCGCTAGGAACGCTGCTCGCGTCGGGTACAGCGACTCTGCCCGGTCGATCTTGGCAATCACTTCGCGCACCTGTTCTGCCGCCGGCTTGCCCGCATCGCTGACTCCCTCTACCCGGAAGTTGATAATATCGTCGATCATCCGGTCCACCTTGGTCCGCGCGTCCTCTGTCAGCCGCCGCTGCACCGGCATGTGTCGCCCGCACACCCGCGCCCGCACTCCCAGCCAGAGCTCCGCTTTCTGTGCCGTCTTCCCCCCCGGCTTCTCCGCTGCTCCCGTTAGCCGCTTCTTCTCCTGCCGCACCACGTCGCCTGTCAGCACCGCCTCCAGCATCCCGTGCCACTCCAGACGCTCCCGGTTCGAGGCGTCCCGAATGTCCTCTTCCGTCGGATGAAGGTCGTCGTAGTTGTAGAACATGATCGCCTCCTGGTCGTATCGCTCGTCAAACGGGCCGTCCGACGACGGCGTCTCGCCCTCAGAGTCCGAGTCTGCGTGCTGTCCATCCGCCGTGCTGCTACCCACGTGGTCAAAGTATCCCGACGCATAGTCCCTTTCGCGCAGCCGCTTGACGTACTCACGCTCCTGTGCTCGAAATGCTGACCCGCTCGTCGTCGTCTGCCGCGGCTTTGACGACGCCGTCCGCGCCTCTGTTCCGCCGTGTGCCGGGAACGTGCTCTGTGACGACGTCGGCGGCCTTCGTTGCGGCTGGTATGTGTTGGACAGTGTGCGTGCTGGTCCCGAAGGCCGTTGTGGTCGTGTGACGGCCCCACCATTGTCCCCTGTGTTGCCGTTGCCCGCGTTGCTGTTGCTGTTGTTGTTGTTGCCACTGCTATCGCTATTGCTGTTGCCGTTGCCGGTGCCGTTGCCGTTGCCGTTGCCGTTGTTGTTGCTGCTGCTGCTGCTGCTGCCGCCGCCGTTGCTGTTCCCTGTAGCATTGCTTACGCCGCCATTGGTGCTGATCATCAGGTTGCTCGACTCGCCCGTGCCGCCTCCTCCGCCAGTTCCGCTGCTGCTGCCGCCACCAGTTCCGCTGCTGCCACCGCCCACGCCTCCGGAGCCTGAAGTGCGATGTCGGCCGCCGGCTATGCCATTTGAGCCGTGTTGGAATGTACCCCCCGAGGACGGCTCGCCTGGTGATGACGGCCCCTCGTTATCCGATATGAAGCCGTGCTGCTGCCGGTGGCCCTTGATCTTGTCGGGTCGCGGCCGATCATCGTCGCTGTAGGCGAATCGCACCCGGGACGCAGACTCGGAAGGCATGCTGGCCCTGCCAACAGCGGGAAATCGCAAATGGGGATGAATAAGCACCGGCCAAAGTCGTGTTTGTGTTGTAATCGCTGGGGTCGCTGTGGTCGCTGTGATCGCATCGATCGGCAGGGCCACTGTTGAAACGTCTGTTCACGAGAGCCGACGAGCTTCCATGGCGAACGACGTCCAGGGAAACCGAGATAAGCCCGGCCAGTTCGCGATACAAGCAGGCGTAAGAGAGAGAGAGATACAGAGACAAATACAGAGACAGATACAGAGAGAGGGAGAGGGAGAGGAATACAGTAATCCACCGAAGCAGCAAGTTCGAAATGATTGTAGCTTGCGACAGCGTCGTGTCGTCGTGGGGTAGCCGTCTTTGTGATGGTCAATGCTCGAATGGTGGCAAAGTCAAAAAAAGAAAGAAGCCAAAATGGAGCACTGCTGGTGGCGACAAAGGAGGAGACCACAAATACGACGCCGTCTGCTGTCCGGGGAATCACTTCCGAATCAGTTCCTACCAGGCGCTCTCTTTGCCGGTAGCTTCTAGCGTGTCGTGCTATCCTGCTAGTGGACCTGGTGAGGAGGAGGAGGAGGAGGAGGGGGGGATAAGCAAGATACGACTTGTGAAGAGGACCACGAATCTGCAATCGCCTGTCGGATCGATTTTCTAGGTGTGGATCGGGGGACACACTGTTAACATGCATTAAAATGCAGCTACGTACCACCAAAAAGCCGATTGCAGCTGGCAATGCAATTCTGTCGTCCGAAAGCTGCCCAGTAAATTAGTTAATTACTCCGTTATTATTAGGGAGGAGCTCCCCCCTCCCATCACGTGCCAAACACAGCTGTGTGGCTGGCCTAGCTCTAGCCACAATGGCCGCGACGCGTCTCGACGGCCCCGTGCACTGTGTCTAACACGCGTGTCTCACGTGCATGTCTGCTCGTACTAATTAATCTTTCTCTACTGCGAGTACGACATACATAGCACGAGTACGAGTACGGACAAGCACCATATCTTCTCTTAGCATTTAGGACGTCATGCCAACGTGAACGGCGTGCCGGCCGCCTGTTTTTTTTTTTCAATTTTTCTTTTTTTGTATTTGGTTTTCCTCTCACGCTGTCCCTCATGTCCTCTTTGCACAGCGTGCCGCGCTCCCACGCGTCTGCTGCTGCTGCTGCTGCTGCTGCTCAGTCTGCCGTCGACATTCAGCTGCACCACCGCAGCAGCTCTTCGTCCCGGCTGAACAACAGAGACGATGCATCCCCACACCTCTCACGTAAGAGGCGAAGCGACCACACCACCCCGGAGGATTCCAAGAGAAGGAGACACGCCGGCAGCCTTGAGACGACAGAGGGGCTTCTGAAGCCGTCCATCGTCGTGAGGGTGAGCAATGTTTCGGCGAACCAACTGACTGACTGACTGGCTGGCTGGCTGGCTGGCTGGCTGGCTGATTAGCCTGGACCCTCTCTGACCCCTTCGACAGGCACATCCTCCCAACCCGCTCGCGAAACCGTGCACACTTCTCCCTCTCATGCTCCTGCCGCGCGAGCACCTGCCGCTGTCGTTCCTCGACCTCTCTGCCCCGCACGGCGATCTCCCGTCGGCACGCCAGTTCCAGTCCCACATCCGCATCCTCGACCTCGAGGGCCGGCTGGGATCGAACCTGCTCATTGCCTGCTCCCACTCCGGCAGCAGCACGTTCGCAATCGAGCGGGACGGCTCCGAACTCTACGCTGTGTGCAGGCTCGGGAGTCATGTCGACCTCGGCCAGCTCAGCCGGCTGGCCACGGCCATCTGCCCGGAGCGGATGCCGGCGTCGTCAACCGCAGCTGAGGCCCACAACAACATACCGGAGCAGCATGCTCTTGTCACGGCACAGACCCACAAAGAACAGCAGAGACGGCGGCTCGCCATCGAAGAGCTTCAGTCGTTTGTGAAGCGGCGTCCGGCAACTCAGCTGTCAGCAGAGCCCCCGGCAGCAAGCACGCTGCCAGAGGCACTACCACCACCCGGCGTCGAGCAGATCTCGCCCTCCGCAAAGGAGACCGGGCGTAAGGCCGAAGACAAAGAATCAGAAATGCAGGTACAGGTGCAGGTGCAGGCGTTGGCAGAAGCACACGTAGAAGCACAGGCACAAGTACAAGCAAAATCACAAGAACAGGCACGAGCACAGCCATCGGCATCCCAACTCTCTCCCCCCCTAGAAATGAACACACAACCGTCTCCTGCGCTCGGCTTGGTCTCGGACCATGCAGACCCGCCAACGGCCGGCACCATCTTTCAAAACATCCGCAACCAGTACTTTGAAGCTCTGTACCATTCCATGGTGTGTGCTCTAATGCAAACGCTACACAATTTCCTGGCCCTCTCTCGTGGGCTGTTGCATGCTCACCATCTGTCTCTAGGGGTCGCTGGCATACTTCGCCAAAGGGCCGTTGTCCCGCGCACGCGCTGCGTTTCACCTGGACTGCGATGCGAATCTGGACATGGACGATCTCATAGAGTTCCTCAAGGGCACGGTCCTGACAACGGCGCTCATCGATAAGAAATACCGCGAGACGATTCCATCACTAGTGGCTCGGCTTCGCATGCTCGGAGACACGTCCGATCACGACGGGCCGAAGAGAAAGGCGTCTAAGAAGGCGAAGAAGGTGAAGCGTGGAAACGACGGCCTCTATACCGACGAGGAGCATCACATTCGGAGGTGGTGGGACAGCAACAAGCCCGAGATCCATGACGACGAGGCTGTGCCACGACCAGAGGAGGTCAAGTATGCGATCTCGTCGCTGCGCACGCGCGAGACACAGTTGCAGATGATCCTGATTCTCGAGATCCTGGCCCTGGAGACAATGCGGCCACCAGCAGGCGACGTCAGGGAGAGCCAGCTTCCGGGGATGGAGCCCAGCGGGTGCAGCAGCAGCACGCCGCCCGTCAAGAGGGAGGTGTCGAAGAAGAGAAGCAAGCACAATCTGCCGCTCCTGATCGACGTGCATGCAGACCGACTGTGCATCTGGCAGTCGACAACGGCAGACGATGTGCGGGCTATGGCGGAGTCCCAGTCGAGAGGCAATAGCGAGCACAGCTCTCAACGGGAGCAGTCAGACCCCCTCAAGGACTTTTGCATCGACGTCGTCGTGCCCTTGTAAGAATTTGAGTGTAGCGGCTTTGTCTTGCTTTTTCATTTCTCTCCCCTTCCAAAAGCTGACCAAGGCAGTTTCTCTGCTCGATTGCCGCTGGTGTGCGACTCTCTGAACCACAAGCTAGGAGGGCCAGTGATTGTGCCGCCTTCCAGGCCCAAGATGGCCCGGGTGCCGTCGTCGGCAAAATTGGCCGAGAAAGTGTCGTCCTCGTCCTCGTCGTCCAAGCAGCACCGGCCGAAGCCAGGGACAGCTGCGCGGAGACCGGCACCGGCACAGTCGTCAGCCCGAAGCCTAGAGCGGGTGTTATCTAGCGAGAGGCTGCGGCGCAGCGTGTCGAGGGGGCCGAACGATGCGATTGCGCAGATGCGCAGCGCCACGGCGGCACCGATCCCGGGTCTGAAGAGGGAGATGAGCGAGCCGAGATCGCTGTCGAGCATTCCACGGCGAGGGTCGTCTGTGTGTGCGTCGCTCAGAGAGCGGCCAGCCAACGTGCTGTCTAGGAGCGTCTCGGATGCGGCCATCATGAGCAGCAGCAACATCGGCAATAGAGGCGAAAGAGGTGA
This sequence comes from Leptographium procerum, assembly GCA_000806385.1. Classification (NCBI taxonomy): domain Eukaryota; kingdom Fungi; phylum Ascomycota; class Sordariomycetes; order Ophiostomatales; family Ophiostomataceae; genus Leptographium; species Leptographium procerum. The sequence continues at coordinate 5,893 of JRUC01000070.1, forward strand.
AAGAGGCGGCGGCAGCAGCAGCAGCAGCAAGAGCATAGATGACCCGCGGGCGCGCAAGAAGGCGCTGGTGGAGGCGGAGCTGCAAGAGGCCATCACGGCGCTTAAGAAGCCTAACCGCGGGCTTGCCGGAAAGGCAGTGGTGGAGGCGGCCGAGCGGCGGCTGTCCGGACAGACACGCAGTAAGCAGCAGATGGGAGAGTGGAGAGTCCAAAAAAAAAGAGAATGCTTGTAGTGCTTGTGCTCATGCTAACGATGTCGACAGGAGTCAAGAAGAGCGGCCGTCCGGTGGGCGGCGAGCGGGTGCAGGTCAAGGCTACACCGGTCAGCAACCGGTTCCGCGACGTCTTTGCCGCCGAAATGGGCCGCGGCAGCAACATCAACGGCATAACCGGCGAGTATGATGACGACGACGGCGACGACGGCGAATATGACGACAACGGCAGACTGTTGCTGCCGGGCGCGCGGGCGCAGCAGCTTCTCTTTGCCGGGTACCGTCCACTCCACAGCAGCCACCACCACCGCGTGGAGGCGACGCCATCGGCCAAGCGGGTGATCCAGGCGACGCCGGCCCGCATGTCATCGGTGTCTGGCCTCACAGCGGCGGTGATAGACGACGCGGTAGACGACATGACAGTGGCAGCGTCGCCGTTGCCTGCACCTGCGTCTGCGCCGCGAGACATTGTGTTGGCGTCATCGCCACTGCAGATGCGTCGCTCGAGACCATCAGTTGCGGCTGGCGGGTTCCTCTCGTCTGGGCCGCGGCAGCCGCTGTTTGAGACACCGGCCAAGGCGATCAAGGCGGCCAATGTGTGGCCGGCAGATGAAGGAGCGGAAGAAGGAGGAAAAGGAGCAGCACCAGCACTAGAACCAACACCAGCAGCGACGACAGCTGCGGTCGGCAACGTCGTCAGCGGCGGCGGGCAGACGCTGTACCAGCAGCTGGGATGGGACGACGATATTGACGACCTGGCATGATTCAGTTGCATGTATATATTTTCACCTAGGAGAAAAAGAGTCGGAAGGCAAGGCATATATGGGGGCATCTTACGAGCGACATGAGCCTTGAGGGCATGGTTATGTTATTGCTTCTGTCATTACTGTTTAGTTTTTCATGTCGCATTTTCCTTTCTTGATGGAGCATTGTCGTTTTCTCGAGGAGTCAGTCATGGGAGTGGGAAAGCATTAAGACTGGCGTTTTGGGGCCAACATTTGGGGTACTGCAGTTTTTCAGGGCAGTTCTTACGGGCAGTTTTAGGGCAGCGGAGCATCCTTTCAGTGCATTATTGCAAATAGAAAATCAGGCTTTATGATTACCTGTCTAGTCTCTCTATCGACGCCTCTTCACTGTAAATTACTCCTCGTCTTCTTCTTCCTCATCTTCTCCCTCGTCTTCTTCTTCTTCTTCTCCTTCCTCTTCCTCTTCTTTTTCCTCTCCTTCCTCTCCTTCCTCTCCTTCCTCTCCTTCCTCTTCTTCTCCCTCTTCTCTCTCTCCTCCTCCCCTCGGCCGCTCCAGCACCATCATCGCCGGCAGCTCGCGCACGTCGACGTGTTCCTGCGAGGCCAGGTCCACCACGCGCACGGCCTCGATGCCGACGGCGCCCGGCCGCAGGGCCACAAAGCGCAGCTCGACGACATGGCAGGCGTGCGGCGCCAGCGGCCCTACGCGCGTGTCAGCGCTCAGGCAGACCACGTCGGTGCTGTCCACCAGCGAGCTGCGCTGCATCGCGTGCACCACGTTCTCGTCCAGCACCGCGTCGGCCACCTGTTCGGGTGGGGCTGTTGTTGTTGTTGTTGTTGTTGTTGTTGTTGTTGTTGTCGTGGCTGTGGCCGTCTTTGTCTTTGTCTGGTGGCTTACAGCTTCGTTGTCGCCGCCACCTGGCCGGACGCTCCGCACGCTGACGCTTCGCACGCTCCGGTTGGTGGCTGCTCGCGGCCGTCCAGCCGTCATGGACGGCGGCCGCATCACGCGCACGTCGTTGCGCCGACGTCGCGGCAGCGCCAGCAGCGCCAGCTTCCGAAGGCGTGGAGGAGTGGCCGGGACAGGAGGAGTGGGGATGTTGGTGGTAGTAGTAGGAGTAGTAGTAGTAGAAGTAGAAGTGATGGTGTTGGTGGATGAGGAAGCTGTTGCTGCGTGGGCGGCGATGCTGCCGCTGATGGCTGCTCCGCCAATAACCGTCCCTCCTCCTCCGGCTCCGGTCCGATTCACAATGAAGACGGTCCAGCAGAACTCCTCGCCAGCATAAACTGGCCGGTCGGGCGCTGTCAGCGTCATGGTGATGCCAAAGTCGGGGATGGTGGTCTCGGTGCTCCGGGCGGCGGCCTCGAGCGAAGGCAGTGCGTCCGGGCGGCTGATGGCGGGCGCCAGCATGGATGCCATGCCGTCGATCGAAAGCTGCGACGGCCGGTGGGCGCCGCGCTGAAGCGACACGGGCGGCAGCGCCGTGCCGAAGCCTGGGTTGACGGGCAGCGAAAAGTCGACGGCCGTGGCCCAGGCCATTGCCAGCGTCGGCTCGCACACGCCCGGCTGCACCAGCACGCGCGCCTCCACGGCAATGTCCAGCTCGCGCGACGTCGGCGGCGCCAGCGTCGGAATCGTGTTGAGCGCCGCGTCGAAGCCGTGCGCCGGCGGCGACAGCCGGTACAGAAACGTCAGGTGGTCACGTGCCACGCAGAACAGCGGCAGCGCCATGCCGCTCTCACCCTTTTCCTCGTCTCCTCCTCCCCCGTTCAGGTCCACCACCTCGCCGCCGCGCACCGTCACCGCCACCCGCGTCAGCACCGCCTCGCAGTCGAAAAAGGGCGTAAAGTCCAGCTCCAGAACCCCCACCACCGCCGCGCTCGTCGGCACCGTGCTCGGCCGCACAAATCGGATCCGCGCGTGCACCGCCGGCACGATCGGCAGCACCGTCGCCCCCTGTCCCCGCAGCGGCTGCGGCTGTCCCGCCCACTTTCGGTCGTTGTGCTTCTGCAGCTGCTGCTGTGACAGCCCTGCCGGAGCCACTCGAGACACCCGTTGCGCCGACAGCCGCGGCCATCCTCCACCACCTTTACCACCACTGCCTTCCCCACCATCCAGTAGCAGCATCGGGTCGCCTGCCAGAGCCGCCAGCAGGTTCATGCCGCAGGGCTGTCGGCTGCGGAGGAGCCCGCCACCTCCGCTAGTGCCGCTCACCATCAGTCCGTCCTCCTCGTCTCCGGCAGCTGCAGCGGCTCGATTAGGGGCTGCACTTCCAGCAGCCGCCGGTCGCAGGCTGGCCGCCACCGCAAACGACACCGATGGCGCATGCAGCCTCGCCCGTGGCCGCGCAAGAAACACCGCCAGCCGCCAGATGACAAAAGTCTGTCGGGCCTCTCGCGTTCTCTGTCGCAATCGTCTCGCCTCGCGCCGCTGTTTTGTTGTCCTCCCGCCTCCCTCTTGCTTCTCCTCGTCTTTACTGTCGCTTTTGTCGTCATCACCCTTGTCACCCTCCTCCTCCTCTTCCTCTTCTTCTTCCTCGCCCTCTGCTTCGGGGTCGCTCACTACCATCAGCGGCCGCTGCACATCCTCCACGCTGCCGTTGAAGATCACCTCGACCGGCGGTGGCGTCTCCCGTCCCGGTATGCTGCTGTTGACAATGTGGGCATCGAGCGTAATTGATAGTCGGTCGAGATAGGTCTGTAGATGGGCTGCACCTTGGTACCGCGTCCGCAGTATAAAATACACATCGACCGTCTCATCTGGCATCTACGAATGAGCAAAACGTCTCGAAAGGAGGGTTGACAAGCTTTTCGGCGGCTTGCAGAGACAGTGTGCATACCAAAAAATAGAGACTCCCGCTCTTCAGTCGCCTCGATCAGGCCCTGGGGCGACTTGTGACACTGCTCGAGAGCCTGCTCGAACCTCCGGTCCGTCGCCAGCGGCACCGCATAGGCCAGATACGACTCGCGCAGAAACGTCGCGTCGGTGTCTGGGTCGGCGTCGGCTGCGTCCGGTTCGCCGCGCACAGGGACCGCCATCTCGTTCCGCCTGTGCTTTCCGTCTCGTGTATGGGCGCGTCCGTTGCGTGCTCTCTCTCGCCCTGGATTTGTGGTCGTGTGGTCAAAATTGCTGGGAGCTGCTATTAGGAGAAGAAACGTGGAAGCTACTGTAATTCATGCTTTCCGCTTTGGGCGTCATCGGCACGTGACAGACAGCAACTACGACCTCCCCAACTCCGTAGCTCCCGTTTCACAGGACAGAAAGAATTTGGCTAGAAGATGGTCCGCAAAAGCCAAAGCAGTCCTCTCAGCCCCAACGCTGTCTTCATGTCAGTTTTAAGAATAGACAAACCAGCTCGAAAAGTAGATCACCGGAAGCTTGACCGAAGAAATCGTTCTTAAAGTTCAAGACGTCAAGAATAGTGCCAGGTGGGGGAAGCTTTGTACCTTCGCTACTAAGTCTGCGCAGACAAAGGAGACAGCGCAGTCACTACAATACGATGTGCCAAATCATTAGCAATGGGCTTTGCGCCCCAATGCTTCAACGAACAGCTTCACTTCAGACGCATTTCAGACGGCGAAACAAGGCTTGATGCTAACAAGTATCGATCCTCCGCAAGAGTCGCTGTCCAACCCGGATAGGTAGACCAGGAAACACCTCAGAGACAGCTGGAAACGACGCAAACAAAGCGGGTTACGATGATGTCTAGATCTGGATGCCAAGATTGACTGCTGTCCCCTACCCGTCCCTGATGCCGGCCACCCCGACAATGCTGTCCCTCCAAGCAGTCTCTATTCGCAAAAAAAAACAGCTCTTTCTGTGATCGGCCTGATTGAGGTCGAGACGCTCTAAATAATGCAGAAGTCGCATGGAATCGGGCACGGAATGATGAAGCAGAAGCGACCCGGGCACATTTCGCTGCGCTGGCCGCCGCGCAGTCCGACAGCAGCCTCCGAATCTTCGGGGGGCTGGAGCTCTAAAACCAGGCATTCAATCGTCAGTTATGATACTATGAGGGCGGAGAGGAGTAGGTAGGGCAGCTATGTACTCATGGGCTCGGCAGGCGCAGGCGCCGTGGCGGCAAAAGCCGGCCGAGAGAGTGTCTCGCCTCTCTCGCCAGCCTGGCCAGTCTGGCCGGCAAGCTGCTGGGTCGCGGACGGTGCCATGTCTAATTGATATGCTTCTTCGGGGTTTTTCTTTCCCTTCTTTTGAAAAGAGGTGAGTTTGGAAATGACTGTCGATTGTATGAATTTCTGCTCAATGCACGCTTTGCGTAGAGTTTAGAAGCCAGAGCTGGGTTGTGACGTCTCAGCTTTGCGACCGCTTTGTCTTGGCCCAAACACGTGACATCATACGTATGCGCCCACCATTCCTTGTTTTGGCTGATTTGGCAAAGGGCTACAGAGAACATGGCTTACGCCTCTGCCATATCTCCTGGCTGACAATCGAAGCCATGCTAGGAAGGCACAAAAGGCAACTCAATCAGGACGCACGCAAAGCTTCGAGGGTAGAGCTGCTGAAGGAATAGGAGAGCAAATGCCTGCTTCTCACATATCTTACAGCAACGAAGCGAGCTAAAGCTTACAACAACTACCACGGCCCGTGCACACGTTTTAGCCGGTGCCGTTTTGGACGGTGATCTGCCTTGTTGCCTATGACCTCGTACTCCGTATACTCCTTGTCCATCCTCGGCTCCGATTCAAAGTTCGTCTGCAGTTACTCGGTATACTCAGCAGGAAGTGGGCGTCTCAAATGGCAAGGATGTCGAAGGACAGTCGCTCCGCGCGATTTCTTGGAGCGCTGCCGCCCTGTTTCTGGTGCTCCTCTTCGTACTCTAGGTGCCAAACGTCAGCATTGTCAGCATAGCCAGTGTCGCCTGCATTGCCTGCGTTGTCTGCATTGTGTATCTTACATTTCCCTCATTGTCAGTTTTGTCGCCGTTGTCCGTGCTGCACTGGATGTGATGGCCGGACGCTCAGCGGTTGGCTCTCGACTGTTTTCCGCGGCATCTCCTTCACCATCTGCTGGCTGCCACGTAGCCGAGAGGGCTGGCGCCGTATTAAGCGGTAGACAGGCGTAGAGCTACGCGCTTCTCTTGACGATGCAGCCCCTCGGCACAAGAACAAGACAGCCAATGGCAGCTAGAAATGGCGCAAGCCTTGGCTGGCTGAGCCTGTGCGGCCCCCCCCTCCCCCTCTCCCAAAAGAGGTGGTGGTTGGCAGCGCAAGACACGGCTGGGCTGGACAAAAAGTTGATCATACAATTCGGGTGCGGTTGCAACAGTGCTCCTTGGTGAGAGCGCCTCGTACGAGAACATGATCTTTCTCGGGAGCGTCTTCACTGGACTAGCTGCTTCCCAACACCAAAAATCCGCTACTTGAATAACTATGTAGGCGCCCAGGCAGTTTCTGTCCCGTTCTGGGGGGACGACCGTGCTCAGTACAGACGCATGCAATTTACCGTGCATGAGTCTATTGGCAGCTTTCGCAAACATGGGCAGACAGCCAGAGACGATTCTGCGGGCCAATGTGCCGGGATCAGCCCGAGCCTGTGTCCATTGTGGCCGAAAGAGGGAGGGATGCTCTGGCCGCGAGCAGAAGAGGCTACATACTATGTATGTGCTTTGATAGAAACCAGGTTGCTATGTAAGTTATCTTGCAGGACAATGCAAGAATCAGCTGCATATATCACTTTGCGGCGGGCGCGTACGACGTACACGTACGGCTGACCTTGGATAAATGGGGTCGCATAGCGAAAACTGAGCTTCGCTCGCTTCTGCTAGCGTCCAATGGAGAGGACTGGTACTCGAAGTAGCACAGACAGCATCACAAGATGCATAATGCAGCACTATTTGCCAGCAGCACCTGCGCGGCACCCCGTAATTACATATCAGAACAGAAAATGGTATGAAACAGTCGGGACGGATAATGGGCACAGTAGCAGAGTGCCCCGTTATCGTCGTCATTACGAATATCGTACTCACTATGCAGCAAGCTAGAAGCCATCAGATCACTTGATCCCTCACACCCCTGCCAGAAGATGTAGTGATACTACGGTAGAGCGCAGCCTAGCGGCCTAGACCCCGAACTCCGAAATGGGCTACAAGGAGCTCTGACACCAGAAACGCCCGCTAGCGGTTTGCTGTCTGGCTAGCCTTTGCCCAAAAGAGCAGCTATTCCCCGTGGCTGCAGCCAAACGCGTCGATGGCGAACTGGCGATGGCTTTTTTTTTCTCTGCTTTTTTTCCCTTCCTTTTCATTCCTGTCCTTGTCTCGTAAGATGCGTGCACTCGTACGATCTTGTCTTTGCTGCGGATATTGCTCTTTCGGAACCGGACTGCCTTCTAGTATGTATGCATCTTACTACTCATATTTCGCATGTACGATCAGTGTACATGTGGTTTCGTCTTCCGCCTTTGCCCATTTATCGAGTCTATGGCAGGGATGAGAGAAAATATCACGCTCGAGCCTCCGGCTTTTTAGTCCACACTCACACGAAGACGGTATGCACCTCGTGGGATAACACAACAGCATTCGCTTCCATTTGCGGCCTAGACGCCCATCGCAATGTAGCAGCCCGTGGCAATCCTCTCTTGCTCGCATGCTCCCCGCTCTCGCCTCGCAGATGCCCGTGCGGTATTTGTCTAAATATATCTGCTCGTACCTTGCCTACTCGTAGTATCTTACGAGTACGGCCTATGTTGCGGATGTCTTTGCTCCTCGTACACTGATAGGCAATTGACAGAAAGATATTTAACATCTGCAACATCTGCAACAAATGCTGCAAACGCTGCAAAGCAAGGCGCAGGACAGCTGCGCACCCTTTTCTCCCCCCTTGCGTCAAGTCTGGCCTCGGCTGTCTCTCCATCAGGGGTCGCTCCAAACAAGGGCGAAAATGAAGACGTGCTGGAATAAGAAACCTTCATCTCGATATCGTCGGCCCGTCGCACTAAGTATCTTAGCACCGTTGGTGCCTTTTTATTTTCTTGAGCGATCCGCGTTGTCCGCCTGCTGTGGAGAAAGGGAGCTCTTAAACTGCCTAACATTCTATGCAAGACTGTCTCGCCGGAAGAATGGTGCCTCCGAATAGTATCTTGATGATAATTGATAGTTTCATAGTTTTCGTCTCTCGGCCTCGGTCGGAGCTGCCTGCGTGTTGTTGCTGTTCGGCCTTGCTTCCATGGGCGTTCTGGTCTGCCTGTCCCAGTCCTGTAAATGCTCTCTATGTATGGTTAAGGCACCCCTTCTGCGGGCCGCGCCCTCCGTCTACGCGAACAGCCAATAGCCGCCACCCACGACAGCAGTGCGCGCTGCTAGCACAAAGGATTTTACGTTTCAAGCTCACAAACACCAAGAACCCAAGATCGAATCCTGGCCGTTGTGTCCCGCTACGAATGTCGATCCGCAATGGTAAAACACGCTAGCCCGGGAGGTGTGCGCCAATTCAGCATCCAGAAATGCGAGGACTGGATGCACTGAGCGGTGAAAGGATTAATAGTGGGGGTGCTGCTGGAAGGTGTAGCGGCGTGTCAGTATGTCAGCGTGTCATCGCGACAGCTGTTGTGCTGCAGTCGGTTGTTGCAGATGTTGCAGATGTTGCATTGTTGTTGTTGATGATGATGATGATGATGATAATTGTTGTCGGCCATAGGGCAGCGTGTTTCGGCTGGCCGAGACTAGGTCAACGATCGAGCCGGTCTGCAGGCCCTTCCTTGGCGAACCGTTCGTGCCCTATCGTGCTCCTGCTCCTACGGCCCCCAAAAATGCCGGGGTAGTCTCGCTGGCCCAAGCAAGCCGGCCGTGGCCGAGGCCGGCCTTGGAGCTGTAAGTGGTATGAGCAGTATCACTCGGTACATGAGACAGAGCAAATCGTGAGACGAGAACGGGTTGGGCAGCATTCGCCAGGCACCAGACAGCCGCACACCCAAGACAGCACCAGACAATGGCGTCGCAGATGCTACATAGTAATGCCCGCGTTCTGCCTTGCCTGTCGTCTCAGTCGTCAACGGCCCCTGATTGTGATGAAGCTCGGTGATTCAGGCGAATTCTTTGATTTGACCTTCCTGTGCCACGTCCACATGGCTCACCGGAATCCAGGGCTACGGCCGCCTCTGCCGCGGCCATGCTGATCCTTATCTGGATTGGTCTCCTTGCGTCTTGTCCCAGGCACCAGATGGACTATCTTTGAACAGACATCCGTCATCCATGCCCTGAGATGCCTGTACGTAGTAGTTCTCGTTTTCGTAGTACTGGTAGTACTCGTAGTGGCAATGGCGACCTTTTGTTCCCGGACTGTCCGTCTAGTGGTCTCGTGCCAGGGCGACCACGCCATGCAGACGAAGAATCGGCAATAAGAAAAGAATTATAACAAAGAGGAAAAACGAACAGGAATGCAACCCCTACATACTCGTAGTAGGGTGATAGGCGGACAGGACAGCCGGGCAGTGTAGATGTCCTCGCAAATCCTAACTCCCTCTCCGCTCTTTCCTTCCTTACATACCCACTATGTACATACGAGTAGTACCGTACCTTCGCTCTTTCTTTTCCCCCCCACCTGTCCAACGGTTCACCTCTCCACTTAGGAAACTACACTCCACTCCCCCCCACATACCCCTGTCCGGGCTTTTTTTTTTGGTCTTCTCCTTTCGCTTGCACAACTCACGGCCTTTGCTCACAATTACACCGGCAACTTGTTGCCCGTATATGAAGCGCAAGCATTCGGCGCACTCACTTCAACCACCACACTCACCATTCATACTTTGAGCCGCAAGGTGTGCCGGCAGTACGCGGTCATGGCTAGGCTAAACAGTATGTATCTTACATACGTCGTAGGTACATAGTAGATGCCACAGTAGTGCTACTCCGTACTGCATCGCTCTTACTTCGTAGAGCTTTTCTCGTGCTCCACACTTGCACTTTGTATCTCAAAATCAGTCGTATTACAGAAGACCACTTGCCCGTTCTGCCGCGCACGGTGTGTCCGAATGGTTCCTTCCCTCTCCGCAGCTCCCACTCGTACGAGCACGGCCATGTATGTCTTATGTGTCGGCAAGTGCACTCCAACACCTACTCGTACTTACTTCCACCCCAGCTTCTTCTGCATACTAGCCATAAGGCCCGTGTCTTGTCTGCTCTCCACCCCTCTTTTCCATCGCTCTGTGTTCGCCCGCTCTTTCTCTGCCCATCGTACCTTGCCCTTTTCTCCTTTAGGAAGGGTGGGATTGTTGCGTAATCCATATGCCACCAGCGGTAAGATGGATTGACAGGGGCGACAATACTCAGTGCATGCGAGTACGTAGGGTGTTTGCTAAATTCTAAAATAATCCCCTTCCCACACCCCTACAAGCTCACCTCAGAACACGCTGTGCTGCGGGTGTCCACACTACGAGTACGGAGTATGTATGCTTACTCGGATGTACTAATATACACGTCCGTCCGCCTACCGCACCACTTTCATGATCTTTCTCGTCTGCTTCTGCTTCTGCTTCTGCTTCTTCCCGGCCTTACTTTCCAGCCTCTTCTAGTAAGGGCAGCCAGGTCACATAAGAGAGACGAGCATACGACAGGGTTGTGCGTCTCGCTGGCCAGACCGTGCTTCTATTCTCTCGTTTCTCTACTTTCTCCTATAGCATCTTACATCGATTTGTCTTCTTTTTCTCTTTCGTTCTACCTATTTCCCTCAGCCATTTCAAGGCACTCTCAACATCACGCCTTCTCGAGGCAAAGGCTCCTTTTTCGATGGCTTGTTGACAGCCTTGTCATTTTTTTTCCCTTTTCTCCCCTTTCTTCCTTTATCCCGCCCCTCACACTCGCTTGCTCTTCGACGAGCCCAACTCACCGGCACATCCTCTGACTTCGCTTCGCCAAACTGTGGTGACGGTGTGTTCTTGGCAATCACTATCGCATGTTACGTGGCAACAGCAAACTAAGTTTGAACGCCCTTGACAGTTGTTGCTAAAGCTCGCCCTCCTCCTTCTTCTTCTTCTTCCTCTTCTTCTTTCTCATACTTGTTCTTTCAAAATATCGAACGATATTCACCATGGCTCTACCAACATCGGCGTCAACATCATCATCATATTCTTCATCTCCATCCGCTGCTGCCGCCACCACATCCACACTCGCCTCCCACCGAACGCTTACCATCACACTTAGCACCGTACTATCCGTTGTTGGTGTGCTGCTGCTTGTTGGCGCCGGCTTCGCTTTTCGACGGTACCGCCGCCGGGGGTCTCTGTTTCCCCGGGGGATCTCTCCAATCGATGACGATGAGATCGAGACGTGGAAGGTCGGCCAGGTGCCGGAGAAGCTCACCGATGCCGGAGGCGTGATCAGTGAGGCCAGTGGGGGGGAAGGCGATGGTCCAACCTGGCCTCCAGCAACAGCTAGGCACTGGGGCGATGCTTCTACCAGAGCGAGAGCAATGACAGTGGCCGATCCACACGACCGCCAAGCCGATACACAGCCAGCACAACGAACCCGGGGTATCAGTCTCGACAGCGCTGCCGTTGTAACACCGCCACTAAGACGGTCACCATCCAAGGTGATTATCGACGAAGAACCACCCATGCCGCGTAACTACTTCTCGACCTCTTATGGCCTTCCTTCATCGGCTGTATCGGCGGCGTTCCAACACGCCCTTAATGCATCGGAGGCAACGGATGCTGGGATTTCCGCTGCTTCACCATGGAAGCAGCACAAACATCGCCATTCAGAGGATTTGGCCTCGCCACGAACAGGCCGATCGGCTCGGTCTCTCTCGTTGGGGCAGAATGCGCGCCTCCCTATAGTGGGCCGCTTCAGCCTTGACCAAGACCGAGAGCAGAACTTCGCGCTGTCGCAGCTGTCGCCACAAAGCCAGTCTATGGCTACTCAAATGCCGGCAGCTGTGCATGCCCGAGCTCCCAACTCCCGAACCGGCTTGACGGATGAGACCATCCCAGGTGACCCGTCGTTTTTGCCATCACCACGACCTCTACGGCGGCAGACCTCGCGGCTGGTTAAACAACCGCATATGGCAGTAGTAGGAGAGGGAAAGGGGGAAGCGGCTGAGTTCAGCACGCCTCTCCGCGGCTCACACGGCCACCGTTCATCGCAATCGGGTGCCAGCAGCAATAATGGGGGCGGCGGCCACTCCTTTTGGCACATCAGAACACGGAGCGGCCGTAGCAGCAGCACAGTCAGCGGCCGGAGCTTGGGCTCAGAAGTGGGATTACAACAACAATCTCAGCAGCAGCAGCAACAGCAGCGGGAAGAGGAAGTGCCGCCGTTGCCATCAGCAAGCCTTCCAGCCACTCAACCCCACCGACAACGGTCAGCAAGCGACTTGGCTCATGAAAGTACCGCCACCGTCGCCGAAAGGCTCAGCAGCGAGAGTCATGTTTACCGTCACCATCAGCACGCTCGCTTCTATCCGTCATCGACACCACCTCGGCTATCGCTAGACGAGGATGCTAATGGCGATGACCAGGGGCCACCGCCGGGCGGCCTCTCGCCACGACCGCAGGTGCTTGAACAGAGCAGCATTGGGCGGGCAATAGGTTGACACTACCTGTCTATTTATTATTCGGTTTATAACTGCTTTCTTTCTCTCTTTCCATGACGAAAATTATGAAGTGTACGAAGCTGCAAAGAGACTCACGACGGAGGCAGACTGAGGCCACAAGCCATCATACACGCGCAAAGAACGCGTGAGAAGGATATACCCCTTGAGAGCCGTCTCGGCGAGAGGCCAATTTCCATTTATTGTTCATGCACATTTTCTCTTCTTCTCTTGTCTACATCTACATATTGACATATTGCTGGGACCAGGCACTTGCGTATTGGCATAACTTTGTCTTCTTATGGTCACATTTACTTCGTGTATATATTTATCCAGCGTTCCGAGTGATGGGAATAAGTAATGTCTTCCTGCTCGAGAAAATTACAAGCCGTGCCTCAGTTGCATACCGCTGACGGGGAATAAAAAATCTTGGCACCTCCTCTTACTATGCATCTTACACCATTGCTTAGCGGCCATTTTTAGTGGACCCTGTTTTTTTTGGAAGCACTCGGAATCTGACATCGAACAAAAATCTCACCTTGGATCCACCCGAGTCTACCAGAGCAGGAATTGCAATCTGATTTGGTGGGCACCACTGCCGCTCTACTTCTCTGCCTTCTCTGCCTTGTTCTCGTTCAGATTATTGCACCTTGGAAATGGCTTCCCTATCTAATACCTGGGACGTGCGCATGGCGGCTGGCGAGCCCGTGGCGGTTGTCCGCGTGCGCAACCTGCAGACGAGCCTGCCAGCCACGACGGCGGCGGCGTCTGCGCAGGATGCCTGGGCGCGGGGCAGCCGCGGGCAGCCGCTGCTGATCTCAGCCGAAGTCTGCCTGGCTGCGCCCTTCCCTGAGGCCTCTGCTGATGATCGTGTTGCCGACGACACTGTGCACTACGGCATCCTGAGCAAGGCCATCCTGCGAAGCGTAAATGCTCTGTCCGGCAAGGATGAGGGCGAAAGCAGAGCAGGCGGCGGGCCCTCCTCTTCCGGCTTGCGCGGCGTTCTCGATGCTGTCTGGGAGGACCTCACAGGCTTCCGCTTGGACGGGACGGCGTCGGCAGCGGAGAAGAAGCCCAAGCCCGTTCTGGACATGTCCCGCGTGCAGCTGCTGGTCGTCTCACTACATCTGCCCAAGGGGTCGCTTGTGGGTGATGGGGTCACGCTGACGGCAACAGCAGCGCCGGCTCTGCAGAAGACGGCCGTCGCTTTGCGGTTGCACCGGCTACGGGTGCCGACGCTGATCGGCGTGCACCCGCACGAGCGACAGGCCAAGCAGTCCGTGATCGCCGACGTGACGGTCGATCGATACGACATGCAGGATGATGCGTATGCGGCTCTGGAGGCGCTGGTTGCAAAGGTTGGCGGCGTCATTTTATTCTTCATTTTTTTTGCCCTTGGCTGACACGTGGCGCAGATCCTGGACACGAGCGAGTTTGAGACGCTTGAGGCGCTGACAACGCACATTGCAAAGAACGTCCTGGCTTCCAGGGATGCCTTATCGGCTGGGTGGCAAGTTCAGGTAGCGTTAGAGAAGCCGATCGCGGTGCCGTTTGCGGACGCGCCTATCGTGGAGGTGCGGATGGGCGGCAGCAGCAGCAGCAGCAACACCAGCCGAAGATAGAAGGGCTGTCTCTTTTTTCTCTAACATGATCTATTTCTCTATGACATAAAAAGGGATACCTGACACTGGTGCTGGCACTGACACCAGCTCATTCAAGGACACACAACACACAGACCTATCATTGGGCCCTTTGCTACAGGTATTCCTCGGTTATGCGCTTGAACTGCGGCACGTCTCCGTCCGTGACCCTGTCCACGAACTCTTGTGGTGGGTCGTACACCATGACATGAAAATGCTCAATTTGGAGGACGGACTTGAGAGACCGCCAGTTTTTGAACCAGATGTACTAGAGGTGTCAGGCAGGGGTCAAGATACGACAACGAGAGGGGCAGAAGAGAGCACGACCCTCCCAAGACAAAAAGCAAAAACAAAAACACTTACGCTGTTCTTGGTCAGCTCGCCAAATGTGGCTTCGACATACCGGTCGATGGCCGCGCGTGCTGCCTCGGTCAGGCCGTCGGTTGCCGGGTCTTCCTCGAGCGCAAACTTGGTCCACACGACGAGGTGCACGATGCGCTTGTCGATGCCGTACGGCCAGTCGTTGCACATGACCTTAACGTCGGACGGACACGAGAAGGGCGTCGTCCCCTGCGGCGGCTCGTCGGCGCGCCACCGCAGGCGCTCCCGGAGCAGATAGCTAACGGCGCTACCGTAGCGCTGCCGGAGCCCCCAGGCGTACTCGAGGTAGCGCCGCAGCTGCGTGGGCGACCGCTGGAACCGGTTCAGCTGGTTTGCGGCCACGATGGCCCGCGCCTCGTCCCAGCTGACGGTGTGGTAGTCGGCAGCGGGCATGCTGATAATCTCCGCGTCCCGGGCGCTGATGTCGCGCAGGAAGTCGGGGCACGCGGCCGTGCGCTGTTCCAGCGGCACATTGACTTGCCAGTACGGGAGTTCGGTGCTGCCCATGGTGTGCATGGAGAGTATGTTACGGGTGAAGAGTTGGGTTGGTTGGCGAAATGCGGAGGATCATGGCAGAAAAGCCAAGACTGTACGAGTAAGCATTAAAGTCACGTGTGCATTCCTGGTGGCTGAAAGCCATCGGCTGTGGCAGCGACTATTCAACTCGAACATCCAATGGTTGAAATTTCTTTAATTCTGCTCATACCTGCTGTGAGAGAAAGGCGTGGCATATACGACTTGAATTCTATTACATTCCTTGTGAGCCGTTAATGGCCTTGGTCTAGTGCCCTCCTGACGGCAGAGCATGACAACCTGCCAGGGTAGAGAACAGGTGGCAAAATCGTGCACAGTAGAGCTGTTGGATGCACTCTAGGCAACATCGAAATGTTACCACGTCCCCTCTCTCCAAGGCGAATTCAGCCCACGTCCCATGGGGTCTTGACTCCGAGAGCCGGGCTTGCAGTTGTGGCCCTCCAGTGCAAGTGTCCGCCACGTAAACAAGACCACCAAGTTTCCTGGACAGTGAGAGCGGTCAAGAGAAACGGCGTATATCCACATTCTACCCACCCTGCCGTGTTCTGGCCGCCTCACTTGGGGACCAGAGCTGACCAGAGGGGAGGCCCACCAGCCACGGTTCCAACTTTCATAGAGACAGAGTCTCATAGCTGCTGTATCCATAAGGACACGACCCATCGCTTGACGGGATGACAACGGTGTGCGATGTGCCAATAGTTGGCGCTCTAATAAGGCACAGCAACGTGTCAAAAATTCGTCTGTTGCCCGCAAAAATACTCGGCGCCAATTTTCCAAAATCTCCCTCTCAGTGGGGACAGACAGCTCAGAGGTGCATCCCAGCGTCGTCTTGGCCGTTCTGCTCGGGGTCTCCACTGCTGCTAGCATCGTTTTCGTCGAGGCGCAACTGTTGCTCTAGGGCGCGACGCAGCTGGTCGTCCGTCAGGCGGCCACCGGTGTGAGCCTGCTGTGGCTGCGACTGTGACTGCGTCTGCGACTGCGACTGTGACTGTGGCCGTCCGGGCGGATCCATCTGAAGCACGCCGTTGCGGATGGTGCCCGTCATAAAAGTTCCGTCGGCCCAGGGGTCGGACCTGCGGGCAGCTGTGTTGCCGTTTGGGCCCGTGCTGCTGGCGGCCGTCTGGGCCGCCGCCAGCGCCGAGGCGGCCGTCTGTGCCCGCCTCTGGGCCTCGGCCTGCTGCAGCTCGATCTCCTCCTTGCTCAGAAACTCGGTCCAGCTGGCGCCGCGCTTCTCGACCTCGGCTCGCACCAGGCGGATCTGCTCCAGCTTGCGCTCGATGACGCCCTGGTTCTCGCGGATGGCGTCTATGCAGTCCTGATCCGGCTGAGCAAACTCCTGCTCGCGTGCGTCGGCGGAGCCAGTGGCGCCGAGGACGGCCGATCTGCCCTGCGCGTACGGTAGCAGCTGCTCGTTGGAGTAGTCGAGGTGGGCAATCTCGTTGCGGATCTCCAGCACCTTGAGATGCAGGCTGGACAGCGGCAGATCCTGGATGGCCTCGGCGAAGCGCGCCGGGCTGATGGGCAGCGTCTCTGATGACATGACGGAGCTGGGGAACGGCGTCGTTGGTCGTGTGGTGCAGGCCCGGTATTGTGTGTGCTTGTCTGCGTGTCGACTTGTCTGCTTCGTTTGACGACAAGCAGTTTTAAGTCAGGGAAGCTGCTGCAGGCAACAGCCCCACCACCATGACTAATACGGATTCGGTCAAGTCCATTGTTAGTTGTGTGTGGCATTGTTTGATGCTTTCAGGGCACTTCAACTGCCCGACTCGCTATTTTTACCCCTGTTGCTTTGCTTTCAATGCCCCTCCCAGCTTTACACGGCCAACAGGAACGACTGTGCACTTATTGATGGAAACTTGCTTTCTAGTGTCTTAGACTCGGTGTATCAAACAAATTATTCCCTCTGCTATTGGCTTTCCGAAATGATACAGCTATTCAAAAACAAACAGGACGGCCACCTCCATCCGAAAATGTCGTCGGCAGGTCATGTCATTACCTCCTGTAACCGGCCGGAATCTTCCATATGGCCGGACTTCTCCAAACAAACAAACAAATATATCCCTTACTTTTTTGCCCTCGTCCTATTGCACATTTCCTTCGTCTATGCTGGCCGGTCATAGAAGCCGTGCTCCTGGCGGCCATCCTGGCGGTACTGTTGGCCGTCGTACCGATACTCTTGAGGGTGCTCTTGCGGGTACTCGTAAGCCTGCCATTGGCCTTGGCCCTCGTATGGCGTGGCACCGTGCAGGGACATTGTTTCTTCGAGCTGGGCCATCGACATCCTCACCTCCTCGTCTGTCGGCAGGTTGACGATCAGCAGGTACAGCACGTCTTGCTTCATGATCTTCTTCAGGGGGCCCTGTCGGCCTCTGGTCGGGGCTCGGGCGTTCTGCAAAGGGGCTTGCTGATATTGGTCTTGGTATCGGTCCTGGTTCCGCTGATCTCCACTGCCCGATGACACCGCTGCCATCAGTAGCCCACCGACAAGACCGAGATTGCCGCGACCTTTTCGGCCGCCGAGACTGCCAAGACCGCCAAGACCGCCGAGCAGCCCGTCACTCTGTCCTCGCGAGCCTATTCCCGGTCTACTGCCTCGCATACGGCCGATGTCGTCGGCCCCTCGGCCCTGGATGACGCCGCCCGTCAGCAGAGCCACGAGCGAGCCGCTGTTGGCTGGGTGGCTCGGGTCGCTGTAGCGCGACATGAACGGCTTGCGCTGGGATGCGGGCACGCTCAGGGACGAGCCCTGGTGTTGCATTTCCTGTTGGCTGGTCAGTCTATGTCGGAGACGGCAGAGCCAGAAATGGGGAAAAGGAAAAAGAAAGGGAAGAGAAGGAGCTTCGTCTTACATATTCCGCCTGGGCACGGCGGTCCAGGTAGTCAGACACAAACTTGCCGGCGCTTCGCCACCGCGTCTTGACGTTGGCTTTGTCCTGTTCTGTCACAGCGGCAAGGTCGTGCTCCGCCGCGCGGTCGAGATCTGGATACACAAGCTCGGCAGCCTGCGGCAGCTCGAGCTCCATGTACGTCTTGCCGCTGGCGACGCGCAGGTTGCCCATGGTCTTTTTGAATCTGGAGGAGGTGCCACTACCGCCACGGGTTGCCGAAGCAGCTGAAGCCGCCGCCGCAGCAGCAGCAGCAGCTTGCTGCTCAACGGACTGGCGCATGTCGAGGCGCTCAGCGTGGAAGAGGGACTTACCGAGGGCGCTGGCGGCGATGCCGACAATGCCACCGCCCTGGTTTGGGCCCGGCTGGTTCGGGTCTACGTCCTTAAAGGCCATCACCATGGCAAACAGGCCGCGCGGCATAAACAGCTGCCGGTTTGCCTGGTCCAAAAAGGTGTTGTTGCGGTGGCGCGACTGGACCTCGCGGGCGGCGCCGGCAGCGACCTGGACAACGATGCTGGCGATCTGGGCGCCGGCCGAGGGGACGAAGCCAGCGATGCCGGCGGCGACAAAGACGACGTCGATCCACGGCGATGCTTTGCTGGCCGAGTGCCAGTCTTTGAGGAAGCGCAGGAAGACGACCTCGCCGATGCCGCTGTCCTCCAGCGCCGGCGCATACGCCCGCGCAAAGCCGCGGCCCTTCTTGCCTGGTCGTCGCTGTGGCAGGATCACCGGACAGGCCAGTCGCTGCGTCGGCTGCGGTGTCGGCCCCGCCATCCGTACCAACGCCTGCACCATCTTCGCCTCCTTCCTCAGCTTAACCTCGTCCGAGTCGTCTGGCTGTGGCATCTCGGCCGCTTCGCCCTCCTCGGCCGCTTCTGCCGTCTGCGGAAATCCGCTGATGGTCCCCCGTCGCAGAGCCGGGTCTTCCTCCGAGTACGCTGGCGGGTCCACGCGTTCGGCCATTTCGTCAAGCTCCCACACGGCTTCGTCCTCGTCATACCCATAGTCGTAACCATACTCGGCCGCCACCGCGCTCGGGCCCTTGTCATCGCCAGTCTGGTCGACCGCCCGGGATGAGGATGGTGCACCGTCTTGATCCTGAGAGAACGAAGAACTGGGCACTGCTCTCTTTTTGTCGCCGCTGCTTCTGTTGCTGCCGCTGCCGCTGCCACTGCCGCTGCCGCTGCGTGGAACATCAGCTGCTTTGGAGGCGAAAGCTTGCTTCTTCTTGGCACGGCTTTGTTGAATGGCTTCGGACGCAAGGCCGATGCCTGAGCCCAGGGCTTTAACGATGCCGCCCATGGTTGTTAGGCAGGGTATGCGATACAGATAGGAATGAGGGGATGGAAGATGGGGATGGTGGATTGTGGTGTCTGCTTCAGCGAGTCAAAAGCAATCAAACCAAAGCAAAATATTATTGAAAGATGCGATCGAGAAAGTTGAATGTAATGTTCTGATTTCAGCTGTCGATAATGCCAAGGAGGACGAATCCTCCATCTTTTATACATGTCCTATCCATTCCAGGCCTATTGGGCTCGCATTGAATCACACGCAACCTCCTCGTTCTCGCGAAGAGATCTGCTCTTCGGAGACCCCAATCGTACTGGATCGGCTCTTTGAAATGCTGCCAGCCTGTCAAGGCTGGACTAGGCCAACTATTTGGCTTACTGTCAGCGCTAACACCAGACTGGCTGTCGCCCTTTAGGACCTCGTTGGGACTAGCTTATTAAAGCGAAAGCGAAAGCGAAAACGACGTCAGTGCCACCGGGCTTAGACATGGAGTAAGACAGCGTTCCATCACGAAGGTGGCTATTCCAAGGAGAGTCTCAATGAAAATTGAAACGCAATGCTAAATAGTATGCATTGCGGCTACTGGGCCTTAATATATTAGGGGAGCTGCGGGACGAGCCAGTCATATGCGACCGCTCTGCTCCTCCAGCTTTACTGGCATCCATCTGATCGAAGAGGTGGAGAGCAAGATAGTATTATAAGGTGCGCGGAGTCTCGCGACGGTGGACGTGGAAGAAACCGACCCAATACCCCTTATTGTGCGGATGGGCTGCTCACGATTTGAAAGAAGATGAGAAGGGAAAAATCGTTTCTTATATAAAGAGCAGAGAGGGAAACCTGGTCATTCATTTTCAGACCTCAAAGGTCATTTCCGGTAGAGCTGTCACCACGTTGCCCTCACAGATTGACTTTCTTCTTCTGTCTGTCTTTGCTCTTCTCTGGCTGTCCACCAGTTGTCACATTAGTTCAGTCTTGCATATTCCTAGTGATAATGCCATTACTCGGGTTAAATTTCGTTTTCAAATATCAATAGTACTCGAAAGTAACTATACTAAAGTCTATACCTGTCTTTGAGGCATGAGTTTCCACTGCACTCTCTATATGGTTCTCTTCCGGATAATTGTCTCATTAACGAATGGTTTATTAGAGAGTTTGATGCACTTTTTTGCATTTCAGTGTAAAGAAATTGGTTTATACGGGAAATGAGGCATAGTCCCTCAAGACGCAGCAATGCCGATCAAGAAAACGATCAAGAAGTACATATTGTAAGGCAGCCAGCACTAAGCTACATGAAACCGCCGCCGCGACCTGTCTCCTCTCTCAGCTGCGTGTCCAGGCTCGCCAACTCAGCCGCTATAGCCTCGCTTTCCAAATCACTAGTCGTGCTCTTCTCAAAATCTATCAGCGTAACCTTGTCGTCTCTGCCGACGATGAAGTTGTGCCGATTACAATCGCCGTGGAGTATGCCGCGGGCATGGAGGCGTTCAAGTGCCGTCCTGCATATCGCCAAGTCCTCGATGCCTGCAAACCGCCCTTCCCTTTTCTAGCAGGATGCCTATGACACGGCCGTGCTCGTGGATGTGTCCAAGAAATCGGGGCGCGAGCCCAGTGCCTTCCAATAGCGCATACGCTCGGGTCTCGCTCTCAATATAGGCGATTTCCCACTCAAAGCGTGCCATCTTGGCAATCATTGTGGTGCCTGCATTTGTATCGTGGAAGTGTGGTGAATAAGGGTGCCATGTGCACTCCTGGACCAGGCAGGATATGAGCTTCACGCGCTTCAGCTGTAAAAAGTCGATCGTTGTAGAGTGAAAGTCTGTGACACGCCCTTGAGCTGCAACTGAGAGAGAGACGATTGCAGCTCACCGCTACTAGGCTCACGGGATATGTAGGCAACAGTCCAGCTGTCGTCGCTATACGGCAGTGGTGGAAGAACATTGGCAGAATCCAAAGGCATGTCCTCTAGAGAATCGGCATCTAGCACGCTAGGGAGGACGACGATGTACTTGACGAGTGTGCCGGCCAATATCCGAAAGTAGCTACTGTCGCGGCCGGAGGTGTCGAACTCCAACGATAGCATTCGCATATCCAGAGAAGCTGACATTGTAGAAATCAACAAGGACTTATCTATTCCTCTGCACAAGTCCCTAAAATTTATAGCTTCTGGCAGATGATGGAAAGGCGCCGCTTTGCTTACCAGAGCCGAGCAGGCCCTTGTATGGAGTATGAGTTGTGGCGATTTAAAGCCTGTCTTCCAACAAGCTGGATGCCCGTCCGGATTCGCGTACGATGAAGGGGCTAGTAAGCGAATAGGGCGATATGATTGGCTGGTGACTTGCTGGATCTTGTTACTTTTAGGATGTTTTATGGCTACTTTTTACTTGTCTGTTTAGATGCCTTTTTAACTGCCTTTTAGACTGCCTTTTGACTGGCTAGGAGGTAGGTAGGTAGACTGGCTGGCCGACTGACCGGGAGACTGCCTGCCTGCCAGGCAGTCTAAAATACAGTCCACCTACCTGTCTCCCATGCAATCCTCCAGGCAGTCCTTCTCCCAGCCCGAAATAGGGAAGTTTCCACCCCACCGTTAGAATCTCACATATATAGATTAACGCACGATATCAGCTGCCCACCCAGGTTGGGCATACATACCAGCAAGATGCGGGGTTGTTGGGCTTTCTCGAACTCTGTACGGAGTGTTATTATAAGAAATGCTACTTGCACCGTAAATATTTACTATTCGCACCATAGGTACAAAGGAGGAGGGTCAAATCTTCACCATTATATACCTTCAAATTACCGCCAACAAAACATCGACTAACAGGAGGATTTACAAATGCAATGTTTGGCTGTAGCAATTCTTAAAGAAAATGGAAGAAAATGGAAAAACAGGGTTACAAATATATGAGATTAAAGAAACATAAGATCAATTTTGAAGGTAGTAAGACTATAGGGAACAAAGACAATACGGCTAGATTCAATGTACCTATAGTGCAAATAGCAAAACAATTATGGTGCGAGTAGCACTTCTTATTATTATTGCCCGTTCAGCCTTGCTTCTGTCGTAAACGCCTTCGTCGTGAACTTCTGCCCAACCGTCTCTCCCAAACCAACCATCTCTCTCAAGCACGCCTTTCCCTTCCTGTGAAGTACCGCGACTCCGAAGAACGAAACAAGCTGACTGACCGGATATACCTAGAACGCCAACATCGTGGTGAAAATGGCCAATGTGAGGTCAGTGCTGAAGAAAATTCGCGACCGCTTCCGCGGGGCACGGTCTAAGGATACCTCCACTGTGCCCTCGGCAAACGGCAGCAAGTGCAGTGTCCCACATGATGACAACACGATGAGCAGCCGATCAGAAACCTCTGGTGCGGCACCCAAGTTGCCTGAAGATCACTCGCCAGAGCCTCGACCGCCTGTGGTTCAGTCGCTCTGGGATCGCGCATACGATGCCCTGAAAAAGAGCCAGGAGAAGCTGGTGACGGAGTATGAAGACTTGCTTTTAAAGGAAGCACAAACGACATGTACGGTATCCCCATTGCTATTTTCACATTACAACCTTTTACAGACGCTAACAAGTCCCCCCCTTTCTTTCGTTCCTTACTCGTAGGTGCCGCGTTAGATAACGACAGCCACGACAGCCGGCCTCGCCGTGCCCAGCTCGATGCGGTCGTTGAGCAGGGACTACGTCGCATGGACGAGAAGCAAATGAAGTACAAAATCGCCGGCCACGAGGTCGACGTGACGGAACAGATCAGCAACGCCGCAAGCTTTGTGCTGTGGGCAAAGGGCTTGGTTAGTGAGGGAGTCAAGGCATCTCCCGAGGCATCTATCGCATGGGCGGGCATCTGCATCATCCTGCCGCTGCTCACAAACCCCATTACGGCGGCCCAGGCGAACAGCGGCGGGTTTGTCTATGTCACCACCCGCTTGCGCTTCTATACCGCTCTGGAGCCGCAGCTGGAACGCCTCGGCCGCAAGGATGAGGTCAGTAAAGCACTGTTTGATGAGACCACGGTCCAGCTTGTCGACCTCTATCAGCGCATTCTCGCGTTTCAGCTCCAGAGCATCCTGAGGTTCTTTCGTGGCCGCTTCAAGACCTATGCCAATGATGTGTTCCTGCCAAAGGACTGGAAACAGATGTGTGACGACATCAAGTCGCGTGGGGAGACCATCTACAGAGACATGACCCAGATGAACGGGTCAATGGCGCTGCAAGAGCTGATGCTACTCAACACAACGAGCACGGACCAGCTCAATACTCTCCAGGAACTCCTTGATTTTTCCAAGAAGAGCCTGGAGACATCGCAAAATGTTGAACGGCAGCGACTGTCGGACGATCGCAACAAGTGTCTGCAGCTGTTCTACCTCACCCAAAACGCGGACAAGGGCACCTACGAGTCGTTCAAGGGCCGCGTGGAGCGCCGTCTCGATGGCACATGTCGGTGGTTTCTCGAGAACAATGTCTTCCGAAAATGGCTGGTGCAAGAGTCTGGCCCGCTGCTGGTCTCTGCAGACCCAGGGTGCGGCAAATCGGTCCTGGCCAAGTCGCTTCTCGACAACGAGCTGCGACATCAGGCGGTCACTGTGTGCTACTTTTTCTTCAAGGATCAGGTCCAAAACATGATCTACCAAGCCCTGTGTGCTCTGCTACACCAGCTTTTTTCCCAAAAACCGGACTTGATCCAGCACGCAATGGAATTGTTCAAATCCAAAGGGGCCGGCCTTGTCTATTCGACAGAATCACTTTGGACAATCCTTGGCCATGCGGTGCGGGATCCTCGGGCGGGGCAGGTCACAATTGTCCTGGATGCGCTCGACGAATGCTCCCAGTCCAAGCCCGAGCCCGGGTCCAAGTCTGGGTTTGACAGCTTGATGCAAGAAATGGGGAAGCTGGTATCTCGCGACAAGTGTCCGAAGCTCAAGGTCTTCATGACAACCCGTCCGTACGAGCAGATCATGTCCAAGTTTCGGGGATGTTTTGGGGACTCGGAGCCAATTCACATCCCAGGCCAGGAAAGTTCTCATGTCATCAGCGAAGAGGTCAACCTCGTCATCCAAGACCGTGTCAAGAAGCTGGCGCAAGACAAGCAGCTTCCGGGCGAAGTCGTGGACTGCTTGAAACAAAAGCTGCTTGCTGTCCCGCACCGCACGTACCTCTGGGTGTACCTCGTCTTTGATTATCTGAGGACGGCGTACTTCAAAAAAACGAAAAAGGGGGTCAACAAGGTTCTCGGCGTGCTTCCAACGACTGTCAACGATGCCTACGAGAAAATCCTCGAAAAGGCCGAGGAAGCCGAAACCGTTAGGAAAATCCTGTGCATCATCTTGGCGGCTACCCGGCCGCTGACGCTGCAGGAAATGAATGTAGCTGTGGGCATGAGCGAGAACATCGACGAGAACGCCGGCAAAAGCCTGAAGCCACCCGCCATCGACGACCTTGATCTGGAGGACGAGAAACACTTCGAATCAAGGCTCCAGAAATTGTGTGGATTATTTGTCTCTGTATACCAGGGCAGCATATTTTTCCTACACCAGACTGCTCGTGAATTTCTCCTCGCCGCAGATCTGTCAACAGGATCAGCAGCAACAATCTCGCCTGGGCCGCCCTGGAAGCAGTCCATCGGCATCCTGGATGCACACGCGTTTGTCACCAAGATCTGCGTGCTCTATTTGCTCCTTTTCGACTCTGATACCAGCAGCCTTCGGGACAAAGATAGCTACCGCGCATTGCTTTCTTACTCAGCAAGGTACTGGACCACCCATTTCCGCGATGCTAATACCGCCGATAGCGATGCAATCGTTCCGATCGCATTAAGACTCCACACATCGGTACCACTCTGTTCAGGTTGGATTAAGGGCTATTGGCGTGCTGTATATGGTGATAACTCGCCGGGGATGTTCACAGGCCTTTTATCGGCATCTTTTTATGGCCAGGGTTGCTTCGTCGGGCTTCTGCTTGACGGAGCCGACGTCGAAATGAAGGATAGCAGTTGTGGCCGAACGCCATTGTCGTGGGCCGCTGGGAACGGATACGATGCCGTTGTTAAACAACTACTCGACCACGGCGCGGACGTTGAAACGAAGGATAGCAGTTATGGCCAAACGCCATTGTCGTGGGCCGCTAGAAACGGGCGCGATGCCGTTGTTAAACAACTACTCGACCACGGCGCGGACGTTGAAACGAAGGATAGGTATGGCCAAGCGCCATTATCGTGGGCCGCTAGAAACGGGCGCGATGCCGTTGTTAAACAACTACTCGACCACGGCGCGGACGTTGAAACGAAGGATGAATGTAACCGAACGCCATTGTCGTGGGCCGTTGAAAACGGGCGCGATGCCGTTGTTAAACAACTACTCGACCACGGCGCGGACGTTGAAACGAAGGATAGGTATGGCCAAGCGCCATTGTCGTGGGCCGTTGAAAACGGGCGCGATGCCGTTGTTAAACAACTACTCGACCACGGCGCGGACGTTGAAACGAAGGATAGCAGTTATGGCCGAACGCCATTGTCGTGGGCCGCTAGAAACGGGCGCGATGCCGTTGTTAAACAACTACTCGACCACGGAGCGGACGTTGAAACGAAGGATGAATGTAACCGAACGCCATTGTCGTGGGCCGCTAAAAACGGGCACGATGCCGTTGTTAAACAACTACTCGACTACGGCGCGCGTTAGAACGGATTGCTATCCTAGCAATTGCACAGCTGCTTTTATGTTTAGAACGATTTATAATAATAAGAGCTGTATGGCTCTATAGGCCCTGGTATGGATTAGAATGAAGTTGAGGGAAGTTTTATAGCGGCGTGTAATGTTTCTCGGAAGCAGGTCGACTAGGGTGTGATCTACTTGTTAAAACTATTGGGCTAAATTCGTATGTGTGTCTTGTTATAGGTAGGTAAGATAAGATACCTTTTATATACATAAGGCCGAAAACCCTATTAATAGGCGGCCTAGCGCGGTTTGTTGTATTATAGGCATCTGGCCCCTCACCCGATTCTAGTCATATGAACCAAATAGGCATGAGATTGCTTTCAGTATTATCCAATCGAGGCCAGTGCTTGGCGCTTTCAGTCAGTCTGCACTTTGGGCCACAGGCCCTTGGTGCTAGGACTGATGTTTGCGTTTCAAATCTAGAGGGGAGGCGGTTAGGGCGGCGGCCGCCTTCTAAGGCTGCCAGCTAGCCAATCTGTTTGCTCTTAGATATCTAAAAGACCATATTAGCAGATCGACTGATGAGCATGAATGCAAACCATCATCAACACATCCACTGCCACTTCCATTCACAAGTCTATTTCGTCTATAGCTCTGCACTTACCTGCCTACTTCAACTTCAACTTCAAGCACTCACACCTTTCCAATCCTACTGCAGGCGTCAGCAAACGCCTCATGGTGCCCTTCTACGTTTCAACAAAAAAAAAATAACATTTGGAGTTGTCGCCTAGCCTATGTACGTACAATACGAACGACCGTTGCTTTGAGTGGCCCATACTAATTCTTCTTTTACCAGCAGACAACATGTGTCATTGGTTGCTTATCAGCTACACATGTGGCTGCATAAAAAAGCTGGAGTTCGTCCAGTGCAATGAAAGAAGTGGCTCCAACGTGAAATGCAAACCTCTTGCACGTCCCGAACTGGATCGAAGAACTATCGCCACGGGCATCTGGTAAACCCTGATGCTCCGGAAAAGTGTTACACTGAGCCGATTCCAGAGTGAGAGAAAGAGAGGTCGGGAGGTAGACAATTGCAACGGCAGCTCGAGAGACACATAGCACTATCGCAGTCGCCAGACCTGTTACACCCATCGTTACGCCAACGAACGATGGAACTTCAAACATTTTCCATCTTGCTGAATCTGAAATGGAAGTAGACATGTTTATGATTTGATAGTTCTATATTATTCGTTCAAACCGTTACGCTGTGATATTATTCTATCAAGTCAATTGTCATGGGCAGGCCAGCCGCCCTTTCGTGTAAAGAGTGGTTCGGGGACAACAGTGGTGCCTCCTTTGCTAGCCTGCCAAAGGTTAATCGAATTTGGGCATCGAATGAAATGGCCCAAATATTCCTGTCTAGAGTACACATGGTTGCGACGCTTGTGCAAGTTTGCAGGCCTAGCACCTCGAACGGTTTCGACGGCAATTTGACAGCCCTTGCAGGAGAGACCATGCTGGACTTCACCCGTTGCCGGGTCGAGTACCGGCAGGGCTGTCGACGCCATGAACCTCCAAGCATAAGTTTCCGGGATGGCGGCTAAGATGGCTCTCGCACGATCGAGCGCAAACCCAATGGCATGAAGGGCGTTTTACGGCCTGCTCTTGAGACATCACTTTAACCCGCCTCGTCCACTTCTTTTGCTCCACCATATATTTTCCTGGTACAGTGCGTAGCACGGGCAAGAGTTGGCGCAGCCGCTGGAGCGAAATGCCCGAGTTCCTTTGCAATGCCGACAAGGACACAAGGCGTAGGCCAGTCGAAGTCTGGATGCATGAAAAACAGCAGCGAGTGACGGTGGCCAGGAATAAGAAGCCGCCAAACGCGCCATGGCACTGAGAACAATCGGCGGTGCAGAGCAGCCGGTAGAGGTCCGTAATGGTGCTGTGCTGCGCCATGCCCGTCTGAAGAACGGCACGAAGGCTTCCTAGCCCGTGCTTAGAAACAGCGCGGTATTGGTAAGACGCTGACACGATCTGGCGAGCCCGTCGATTTATCTGGCGGAATCGGAAGCATGAGAGCACATCTAGCAAGGAGCAGACGGAGGTGAGGAGCTCGACGGGGAGGCGGTCGAGGTTTTAAGGTCAGACGTCGCCGACGGAAAGGAGGCTGTTATCGAGATGCGGACCTTGTCTTGTTCGGACGGGTTAGACCGAATAACAGCGAAAACATAATCGCAGCGATGATAGGCCGTCACGCGGACCACGGCATCGCTTTGGTGTGGCTCGAAGATGGCGTCCATTCATAGTCCATCACATGGTGAGTGCTGATGAACGACGCGACAACAACACAGAGGAACAAAAATACGACGAAGATACACCGCATTTTAGTCGGACAGAAAAATACAGTAATAACTTTTATCTCACGAGCCACGCGTCAATTGTTTCCTGTTCTACTCGTAATACCATAAAATCGAACACGAAACTTCACCATACCATAATCCATATTTTCATACCAAGTATCTTAAGTTCTTAGAGTCCTACTCGTACTGGTGTGTTGATGTACAGGATTTCAGGCGCCATAGACGTCCAACGCTTTATCTGACTGGTCCTAATGGCCCTTCTCTGAAAAGCGGACTGCAACCTCAAATTTGCACGGTTTGGCCCGGCCCATGTCTAGTTGCCCCGTCTTTCCCGGCAACCATACTCGTACAGTTGCTTTTGCGCCCAAAACGAATGCTCGATAACAAGAGCTACGTGTTTCTATGGATCCAGGCAATGGGTAAGAAGGAAGTCAAAAGGCTCTGTGGCGGCATGCGATGTTTCTCGAAAGCACGTCGACCAGCGAGAGATCTACTGTTAGCGCTGTATGGTGCTGTCAGAGACTATTTAGCGTGTTAGAGCGCTATAAATGGGACAGTACGGAGTAGCGGCTGAAATAGTATTTCCATATTCTTCGGTGATTTTAGCGGATTAATGTTCTGCCGGCCAAGTTTTGTCCTAGGAAATCGGCTGACAATAGCCCTTACACCCCCCGACATCACTTCTTCAGCGATCCTGTTAGCAATTGCGCAACGTACCTTGACAGTCGAAAGGGCGCACTGCGGCGTTCACACTGCAAAGATGAGTGCCTTGCAAGGCGGCGTGCGCTGTGCTAAGTCTCGGTTTGCGGGCAACAGGACGGCCGTGGCTGCAACAGTGATGGGCACATTTTTGCCCGGATCTCTTTGCACAAGCAGTAGCTGCAACCGCTCCAGCCACGCACAGCTGGCACACATCCTGGTGGCGGCATGCCGGCCGGCATCAACACAAGCCTGCGGCCGGTGCAGTACTCCTCAATTTTCGATCGGCCCGCTACGGCACCGAGATCCGCACAAAAAAGCTCCTCGGCTGGGCGGAGTGGTCCGGCGGCGATCTGCAGGAGGGGTTCGCACCATGTTCACGACGTCTGTGCCCAAGCACTATGTTGACTTACCACCGAGCTACGAAGACGAGGATGGCCTGCCTTTCCGACGGGGTGGCGACCTGGAGCGGCAAGAGGTGGTGGAGATATTTGGACCGGGTATGAACCCTGCGGTGGCCAACCGGCTGCTGCGCATTCTGCACGGCCGACGAGTAGCCGGCACGCTGGACGACCCGGCATATCGCATCAATACGGCACGCTACCCGCAAGCCGAGATCGATGCGGCTCTGGCATACCTCCGGCGCACGGTTCCGGTCGATGAGGTGATCAATGCGGGGCTGCGGGCGGAAGACGAGCTGGCCGAACTGGAGCGGGACGACGCGAACGACGCGGGCGATGCTACCGTTGCGGGTGTTGGCGAGCAACAACAGAAGAAGGAGGGTGGAAGAGCTGGCGAAGAGCCAGAAGAGACGGAGCCAGGGTCCGGACCGAAGAAGAAGGCGCTACAGAGCCTGACGGAACATAAGTGGCGAGCACGGCTGTTCCGCGAGGCTCCGTCGGATGAGGTATATGGCGTGGGGGCGTTTGACGCGATTCGGGCGCGCAACCGGCTAAAGGAGGAGGAGCGTGAGCGGCTACGACAGGCAGAACAGAAGCTTCGAGAAGAGGAAGAGGCAAAGCTGGCGGCGTCGCGGGGTGGTGGGCGCAGCCTGGAGCAGGTGGGCAGCGGCGGCAGCGGCAGCGGAGGAGTGCCGTCGCGGGAGATGAGCCCGCGGATCATGAAGTGGGCGGTGGCAGCGACGTCGCCGCTGCAGGAGGCGCCGCGGATGTCTTCGTGGCAGCGGCTGTGGCCGTCGGCGCTGTTTGTGGTGTCGGTGGTGGTCGGCGGCGGGGTGGCGGCGAGCGTGTACGAGCCGCCGGTGGCTGAAGAGCAGCGGCTGCTGCCGGGGCTGTCGCCAGCGGCGGCGACGATGGTGGGCCTGGTGGCGGCCAACGTGGCGGTGTGGTTGCTGTGGCGGGTGCCGCCGGCGTGGCGGCTGCTTAACCGGTACATGATCGTGGTGCCGGCGACGCCGCGGCCGCTGAGCCTGCTGGGCGCCATGTTCTCGCACCAGAAGGCGAGCCACCTGCTGGCCAACGTGGTGTTTGTGTGGTTCATCGGCTTGCGGCTGCATGACGAGATCGGCCGGGCCGCCTTCCTCGAGGTCTACGTGGCCTCGGGTGCGCTGGCGTTCCTGGCCAGCATGGCCAACATTGTGCTGCGCGGAAACCTGCACCTGACGACGCTGGGCGCGTCCGGCGCCATCTACGGCATCACCACGGCCTACTTCATGATGCACAAGTTTGAGGGCTTCAAGATCCTCGGCCTGCCGCCCGACCCCTACGGCGGTATCCAGGGCCTCGGCTTCATCGGCCTCATGCTCGGCCTCAACCTGCTCACGCTGCGCGCCGAGAAGCAGGCCATCGACGTCGTCACCCACTTTGCCGGCATGGCCGTCGGTGCTCTCTTTGGCGAGTACTACCGCCTGCAGCGCGACGAGCAGGTCCGCGCCGCCGCCGAGGGCCGCCCGCCACGCCGCCCGTGGGCTGTGCTGATGGAAGGCAGCGGCGATTCTGCGGCCAAGGCTGAGAACTGAAAAAAGCGTCCGGATGAGTGGCCTGAGGAGTGACCTCCAGCAGGGATCTGTTTATGAGATAGATAAAAAGATGAGAAAACGGAGGAGGTCTGGCATCTGTACGACTACCATGTGTTTCTTCGCTCGGCATTTGCATTTTTGCATAAAACAAGGGGGCTCTCTCGTCTCGTGGCGTCTCATTTGCTTAGAAATTTGGTTGTCTGTCAAAAATTAGAAGAGAGCGACAGTCCTAGTAGGTAGGGAGTACTCAGGGATCACGTGCGATCTACCCAATGTGTTACGTCATCGAAGCGCAATGCGATCTTGACAGCGATCCTCGTACCTCGACGATCCAGAAGAAAAACCCCACAAATATTCTGCCGTAGCACAGCAACGACATTGAGGGGCCCACTGCTATCCAGTCAGCGGCACAGTGCTGGAGGCCGCTTTTTCAGCATCTCTTTCAGCAGTCCGCGCACTACAACGCGCAAGATTAGCTATGCGACAACGGGGCTATCTAACTATGTATGGCCCTTGCCAAGACCGATCGCTCCTTCCTGGGGCAGCGTGCCGCAAAAAGCAAGACATAGATCGTCCTCGTAGTCGCAACTTCACACTCGCGCCTGCTTGATTTGTAGCGGTGGCTCAGTAACACCAACGACCCAAATCCGGCTCTCCTTCTCTGTTCTGTTCTGTTCTATTCTGTTCTGCTCTGTTCTGTCTGCTCTACTCTTCTTCTTCTTCTGTTCGTCTCTATATCTTTTTGCTTGCGGACTTTCAGCTGCTTCATTCCTCCCTGCATAGCTCACCATTGGAGCTATCTTATGCCAAGACGGCTACGACAAAATACCCCTGCGCGGCGTATATTTACTCGAATCCTCAATCGGCCCACTGGCCATTGGCCACTCACTGTTTACGAAGTAGACCGGCTGCTCGACCCCCTACTCGTACTTCTTTCTCACGAAGGCTGCCTCCTTCTGTGTCTCCATCAAACAGCTTCACTCTGTGTCAGATCGTACGACTTTATTTCCCTTGTTTTTCCCGTGTATTTTTTCCTTTTCGCTTGCTTTCTACCGAGACACGCCGAGACAGCGCTTTTGACACCGTGACCACAGCTGGGATTTCTCTGTTGAGAAACTGTTGTGACATCTCTCCTCGAACGAAGTAGCTCGGCTCATTCTTCTCTCCTCCCCAGTCGTCTCTTCTTTTACAGAACCGTCTAAACTGCGCCGCCTAACGAACCCAGCCCGCCAGCCGCCAGCCTGCCATCCACTATGGCCGAGGGCCACCATCTCAACCTGCACCTGCACGGCCACCACTCCGAGACCAGCGACGCCGACGCCGACCTTGCCGACCCGGTGCAGAACAGCGAGGGCGGCCACAACCCTTATGCATCGGCCAATCGCTGGCGCCATCAGGAGTCCTCTGCCTTTGCGCGCCATGCTGTGCCTGCGCCGCGCGACGACGATGACTCGCGCGGCAACACCAAGGACCTCCGCGACTTCCTAAATGCCTCACGCGTGACGCCGCCAGGTACAGCTGGGGCCGACACCGCAGCCGGCGGCAGCGGCAGCAGCGGCCGCGCCAACAGGAGCGACTCTGCCGCTACCGGAAACAGATCTACGCCCATTGTGCTCCCGGCAGCTGCAGGCGTCGGCGGAGGCGATAGCAGGGTCGGGAGTGCAGGGAAGACCGCCGAGGGCAGCAATGAGATCATCGTGGGGCCGCTGCTGAATTACCGGCGCACGGATGGCGATAACTGGATCGGCAGCGTCCTGGTCGTGACGCGCGGCGGCGGCAAGACCTTGCCGGCGGGGGGACCGNACCGAAGATGGTCTTTGGCCCGGCAGACGCAGCCGACGCGACCGGCCAGACAGAAATGCACGGCATCTGCCTCTACTCGGACCCGCGCAACACCTTTTGGCGCTTCGACCTGTCCGTGCCGCTGGGTCCAATCGAGGCCCGGTGGCAGTACAGCCTGCCGGGTCTGCGGTTCGCCAGCGCGACGAAGCCAAAGACTAGCGTCTTTTCCGTGCCCGCTATCTCTGAGTCTATGCGCATCCTCTTCTTCTCGTGCAACGGCTTCAGTGTCGGCACCGACGAGGACGCCTGGAGCGGCCCGGCGCTGTGGAACGACGTGCTGCGCCACCACAGCAAGACGGCCTTCCACGTCATGATCGGCGGCGGCGACCAGATCTACAATGACGGCATCCGTGTCAGCGGTCCGCTGCGCGAGTGGACCGCCATCGGCAACCCCAAGAAGCGCCGCGAGTACACCTTCCCCGAGAGCCTGCGCAGGAAGTGCGACGACTACTACCTGAACAACTACACCCGCTGGTACTCGACCGAGCCATTCGCCACGGCCAACGGCCAGATTGCCCAGCTCAACATCTGGGACGACCACGACGTGGGTCCAGCCTTGGCTCTCCTAATTAAATTTGCTGTCTTGTTTTCATACTGACACAGACCAGATCATCGACGGCTTCGGCTCATATGTGAGCGAATTCATGAAGTGCGATGTAAGGAGGCCAACACACTCACTGTGCATTTGGGCCACTCCTCTTTCTGACAGGTCGTGACAGGTGTTCCGGGGTATTGGTGGGTCTGCCCACAAGTACTACATGCTCTTCCAGCACCATCTGCCGCCGCCACCGTCGACCTTCACCTCGGATGCCCCCCATGTGGGAGTCTCACAAACCAACGGCCGCGGCGTCGACCCAACGCAGCTTCTCGACACCTACGTTGCACCCACTATGATCGAGTCCGGTTACATAATCGGATCGAAGCCGGGCGTAAGCTAGAGAGGAGGGAAAAGACGTCTGATGCAGGAAAAATATGCTGACATATTTCCAGCCGTACGTAGCCGAGCACTCCCACAACATGTATGCCAAGCTGGGGGCCCGGATGGCCTTCCTGGGCATCGACGCGCGGACTGAGGTAAGAACGGACTGGACCGTTGCTGCTCTCCTGGGTATTTGGATACCATGCTGACTAACACCTGCAGCGAACTCGCCACCAAGTCAACTATCCGGAGACCTACAACCAGATATTCGACCGGCTAGACAAGGAGTTCAAGGCGGCCGCTGCCTCCGGCGAGCCGGTGCGGCATTTGATTCTTTTGCTGGGCATCCCGATCGCCTACCCTGTATGTTTTATTGACTCTCGCCTCTCAAGCTTCTTTGTACGCATGGTTCGCCGCTGACCAGCACCGCAGCGCCTTACTTGGCTGGAGAACGTGTTTAACAGCCCCGTCATGGGCCCAATGAAGTTTATGAACCGGAGATTCGGCCTTGGTGCGTGACTCCTGACGATGATGACGGGATTGGAAGAGGACTCGTTGCTGACAGAGACACAGGCGGGGGCTTTTTCAACTACTTTGACGGCAGCGTGGATCTCCTGGACGACCTGGACGACCACTACACGGCGCGCACGCACAAGAAGGAGCGCAACGAGTTTGTGGAGAGGCTGCAGACGGTCAGCGCGGCGCATTCGGTGCGCATCACGATTCTGGGCGGCGATGTGCACCTGGCGGCGTTGGGGCGGTTCTACTCGAATCCGTCGCTGGGGATCGCGGCCGAGAACGACCACCGATTCATGATCAACGTGGTGTCGTCGGCGATCACAAACAAGCCACCGCCGGCGGCGATAGCGAATCTGCTGGCACGGCGCAACAAGATCCACCACCTCAACAGCTCCACGGACGAGACGCTGTTCCGGCTCTTCGACAAGGACCCGGGCACGTCAACGCGGACGGCCTCTCACAACCAGGTGACGATGCCAAGCCGCAACTTTGCTATTATCACGGAGAACTCGCCACACAACGATGGGGTAGAAGGGGCCGCAGGAAACGGCAGCTGGCCAAGGCCGAACACGGGAGGCAGGGGAGGCCCTAACGGATTCCCGCCAGCGTCGTCCCACGGCGCCAGCGGTGGTAATGCTTCGAACGGCACCAACGGACCAACTGATCTGAGCGGCGGGGAAAACGCGTCGATGCCGCCCAGCTCGAGCGCGGGCTACAGCGCGTCGGCGATCAGCACGCGGTCGCAGCCAGCAACTCGATCGAGCCGGCACGGAAACGGACACCGGCCGCTGCACGCGGGCGAGGAAGGTGCGGGCACGAAACACCGAGCAGCAGGAGCGGCACATGGGCAGCTCAACGATGGTAGCCTGGATGTGAGCATCTGCGTTGAGGTGGACCAGCATGATCGCGAAGGCCATACGGAAGCCTATGGGTTGACCATTCCAGCACTGGACTACACGGCGGCACCACCGGTGCCCGAGATCCCGTCACGGTTCCGTACCGGCAGTAGTCGGCCACATACAGCACGACGGTCAGGAGAGACATAAAGGGGGGGATGAGGGTGTAAGAGGAGAGGTATGAGTGGAATCTAGGGGATAATATTAGGGACACAAGACAGGGTGGTGGTTCATGTTCTTTTTATACCATGTGAATTCATAATTCTGCCATACGCATTAATTGAATACCAAGCTGCGACTTTGGATGTCCCAGTTCCTCCCTCCCCTCATTCTTCATGCCTGGACCAGGGTCATGCGGGCACTCCGCTTGCCTGTGGTCTCGTCCTTGTGGTCGGTGATACGCACGGTGACCTTTTGGAACAGGCTGATGGTGACGGGGACGGTGGCTGGGCCGTCGGGGCCGTCATCGGAGCCGGTAGTGCACATGGAGGTGCGCAGGACGTAGGTGTCTGCGTCGAAGTCGGCGGCCGGTTCGGGGACGGCGAGGTCGCGCAGGCGGATGGGGCTCTCGATGCCGAAGCGGGGGACGAGGACGACGAAGCCGTTGCTGAAGACGCGGAGGACGAAGCCGTCGGCGACGGTCTCGCGGCCGCGCACGGCCTGGCCGACGTAGTAGGCGATGCTGGCGCGGCCGGCCAGCTGGGCATTGCGGTGGCGGGCATTGATGTTGCGGCAGACGGCGGCGAGGCGGCCGCGGGTGTGGCGGCCGAGGCCGGCTCCGTCGGCATCAAAACCAATGGCGGCGGCCAGCTGGCGGTGGACGACCAGGTCGGCGTAGCGGCGGATGGGCGACGTGAAGTGGGTGTAGATGGGCGTGGCCAGGCCGTAGTGGCGGAACTCGGGGTAGGCCAGGGCGCCGGCGGGAAAGTACTCGGCGGCCGTCATGCAGCGCGTCGCCAGGATGCGCACGAGCGTGTTGAAAAAGGGCTCGGCCGGGTCGACACAGGCGTCGAGGCTGTCGGCCAGCGCACGTGACGAGTCGTGAGCGAGGGTCAGGCCGCGGGTCACGTGCAGCTGACGGCCGAGCTCGTCGAAGCTGGCGGCCGGCGGCGGCGCGTGGCGGCGCAGCATGGCCGTCTGGGGAAAAGCCTCGTAGACGCGGGCGGCGACGGCGGTGTTGGCGAGCAGCATGAACTCCTCGACGAGCGAGTTGGTGTCGAGCAGCGCCTTGGCCTCGACGGTGGTGCCGCTCTTGGGATCGAGCGGGTCGGCCGTCTCGGACTCCAGATGCACTTTGACTTCGGGCGACGACAGGCTGAGGGCGCCGGCATCCATGCGGCGCTGGCGCAGGCGGCGCGACAGGCGCAGCAGGGCGCGCATGCCGCAGGTCAGGTCGTCCTGCTGGGCGGCGTCGTCGATGCGCAGCTGCGCCTGCTCATAGCTGAAAGCCTCGCGCGAGCGGATGACAGACTTGCAGAAGCGCACGGCCACGACGTCGGCGTCGTCAGCAGTCAGCTCCCACAGCACGGAAAAGGCGAAACGCTCGACGCGCGGCCGCAGCGAGCACAGGTCGGTGCCCAGCAGCATGGGCAGCATGTCGATGCGCTTGTCGACCAGGTAGACGGTGGTGCCACGCACGCTGGCCTCGGCATCCATGGCGCTGCCGGCCTGCACAAAATGCGACACGTCGGCAATGTGCACGCCCACCTCCCAGTTGCCGTTGGGCAGCACCCGCGCGTGCAGCGCGTCGTCGATGTCCTGGCAGCCCTCCGGGTCGATGCTGCACACCAGCAGCTCCCGCAGGTCTTCACGCCCGCGCCAGCCCGGCGCCGTCTCCTTTTCCGTGTCTGCCGGCACCCGCCAGCCGTGGCCCTCGGCCGGCAGGCAGTCCAGCACCGTGCGTGGAAACGGCCGGTACTGCACGTCGTACTCCAGCAGCAGCGCCTCCGTCTCGGCCGCCTTGGTCTCCAGCTCGCCCAGCGCCCGCACCAGGTGGCCCACCGGATGCCGCGAGTCCCGGTCCCATGCGTCCATAGCCACCAGGATCCGCTTGCCCGCTAGCGTCCCTGCCTGCCGTGTCCGCAGCCGCATCTTTGGAAGCTTCTTGTCCATCGGCATCACAAACACCGTCTCCTGCTTGCGCCCTTGTCCGCCACTCGCCGCCAGCGCTGACGCCGACACTGACGTCTGGTCCACGTGGCCCACAAACTGCCGCCAGTTGCGCTTCACCACGCCCACCACCCGTGCCGTCGGCTCCACCATCTCTGCTCCCTTCTGTGTCCGCCGTGCCTCTTCCTGCAGCGCCTTGCGCTCTCGCGCCGACACCGTTCCGTCTGCTGCTGCTGCTGCCGCTGCTGTCGTCTCGTCCTCCCCGTCCTCCCCTCCTGCCGCCTCCGCGCTCTCGTTCTTCGTCAGCGCTGCCTCCTCGATGATCTTTGTCGACGGCTCCTTCCACTGCTCCCGCGGCAGCACCTCCACCACCACCACGTCCCCGTCTACCGCCCGGTTGATCGACTCCCGCCCCAGCACCAGCAGCGGCTTCGGAAACCCCGCCACCCGCACCGACCCCTCCAGGTAGTTGTACGGCGACACACTGAACGGGCCCTGGTGCAGCAGCCCGCTCTTGACGCCCGTCATCATCCGCGACATCGTCAGGTACTCCGGGTACAGGTGTCGTCGGCTCTTCTTCTCGTCCGCCTGCTCCGCCACGCTGGCGTCCTGTGCCTCTGGGATCATGTCTAGCAGCACGTCGGCCGTCTCCCCCTCTAGTCCCCGGACGTAGCCCGCGAGAGAGTTTGCCGCCACGCCTTCTGCCCGCGCCTTCTCCAGGTTCCCGCGGTCGTTGCTGATCATCACCACCGCCGGTGCTGCCAGCTTCCCCTTGGCTGCTGCCTGTGCCAAGTGCTCGCCGTACCACCGCGTCGCCCGCCGCACCGCCCGGTCGTTGCGGTCGTTGATCGACTCGCCCGCCTCACGGCCCACGTGCGTCTCCAGCCGGAACTCGTTGAAAAAGACATAAAACCGCTTCTCCTCGCTGCGCGTCAGGCCCACCAACCGGTTGTACAGCGGCAGCGACCGGTTGCGCACCTCCTCCAGCACCACCTGTAGCACCACCACATCGTAGAACGCCGCCGTGTGTTCAAACAGGTCCATCCCTGTCAGGAAGGCATTCGTGTCCGGCACTAAATAATGGCCCTGCGGATACGCCTTTGTGCCTGCCGGCCGCTCGCTGAGCACAAAGGGCGCCACTGTTGTTGTCAGAAAGCTTGTACACGAGTGATAGCAGCACACACAGACCCAGAAGGAAACACGACATACCATGACCTGCTGCGTCCCGCGGCGCCGTCTCCAAACACGTCCTGCATAGCTGAGACGAACATGGAATGTCCTGTCGCAGATACACCTCGCGCACAATCTTTTGCACCTTTCCGCTCCGTGTCGTCCGCACAAATGTCTTGCTCGAGATGTTCGATTCAAACAGCGCGTCCGGCGCAGATCTCTTGAGCGTCGCCATCGTCCCAGGTCCGTTTCTTTGCGTCTTTGCCCTGCGTTGTTGCGTCGCTCTTGTTGAGGTCCAAGCTTGGCAGAGCGCAATGGCAAAAAAAAAATATCATCGACCATAGGCCAGGGCGGTGAGACAATTCATATCGTTATCGCGAAGTGCCCCACTTTCCCCTTACACCGTAACCATGCCCTACTGGATCGCAGCTTCCAGGTGCTCACCATCCCAAAGATACAGTCTTACGTACACACATCTTCTACTCTGAATGAAACGAACGAAAACAATTCCGTATGCTCGGCTAGTCAAAAGACTAGCTGGCTCGGCGCCGTTTCACAACTCGGAATCGGATAATATGTACTCGTAGGGCTAGGACGTTGGGCAGCATCCAACACGCGGCATCTTGTGAAGAGGGGTGTTAACATGTGCGATTAAAACGTACATAGATATTAACATGTACGAGTACTCCTTACATGTGGATGCCAACAACGTGATCCTGCAGAAAGCTGCAAAAGACAAAGGGAGAGAAAGCACCACCAAGATCTGTTCGCGCCAAGGCCTGGGTTGCAGAAATGACGAGCACGCAAATGGTTCTACTACTAGTGTGAGTGCAAGCCGGTTTTGCAGCGTCGCATCCTCCTCCTCATCCTCCTCACTCAGCCATGGTACTGTAGGCCGGCCATCTTGATCCGGAGACACCCCCTTCCTTCTCAAGAGAAAAACAAAAACAATACTCTAGCGGCAGATGCCGTTGCGCCTGGACGTTATTGGGGCAGCTTACAGTGCACGCATGCTCGGGATTTTCGGAAGGACGGAGAGCAGACTGGCAGATGAAGTGGATGGCACTGCGCAGCTGAAGAGCGAGGACTGAGAGACCATGGCAGGGTTTCAAAAGACCAAGAGACACATTCAGAACAAAACATCCGTTGCCTAGTTACGACGTACATCCTCTCTCCATCAGCAGAGAGCCCTAGTTCATAGGCAGCTCGGCCTCGTTACTTTACGTCGTACATTTCTCTTTCCTTTTTCCTTTTTCCTTTTTCCTTTTGCCCTATTCCTACCCTCTCTTATCTTCCAGTCCTTTCCCAAGAACACCCCTCCCCCTCCACAGCCAGAAGGATTGTCCCATTCTCACTGCAGCCTCCACCTTCTCTTCTCTGTCCATTCAGTCAGCGAGCCGCACCTGCTTCTTCTCGGCTGCTTGGAGGTCTGGACCAGTGCAAAACAAGCGAGTATCTCACATGCATGAGCGGAACGGTTATATTTCTCCTATCACACACCCTCACACACCCTCCTTCTCACTGCTACCCCTCCTTGCCTGGATGCCTCCCTTCATGTGGCCCGAGTGCCGCCCGTGAGTACTCGTAGTCGTAGAGGGAGACATTGGGAAAGAAAAGCTACTGTTCTCAGAAACCCAAAACAGCGGCGCCTTGCGGACATGCTTTCTCTCGCTTATACAGTATCGTACCAACGGTGGTCGCCTTACGAGTACTTCGACATTGTCGCGAAGAGGGGCTCAACGGTCCTTTCTCTACCAAGTTACTTCACTTAAAATGAGAATGCGAGTGGCTTGCCTAAAACACGGCAAGACACGGCAAAGCGTTGCAGACCTAGGCATGTCTCTGCCCGAGACGTGGATCAGCATCTTTAGTCGACTTCTGTCTGTGCAGTTCTAGAATCGGCTGCTCGGAAAGAGAGGAACGGCCGTTCGGCAGTTGGCTACTAGACGCGAACGCACTGCCCAACTCTAGTGACGTACTAGTACTCGTACTCATAGTCGCAGTTCATATCACGCAACATTGGGCTGCAGTGGCGTTTGACGCCGTCAGGCTGGCGAGAGGCCATTCCCTTTCGGTAGAGCTGCAAGAATCCCTCCCGGCCAGTAAGATGCGAGCAGACAACTGAAGACGACTATTGTCTTCTTTCTTTTTTGCCGATATTCTTGTAAGAGTTATGAATCAATAGGAGGCAAGACCAGCCGCAATGCGATCTGGAGAGTGCTTTACGCGACACAGACGCGACTCGACGACCCGCTTTTTTATCACCCTCGCATTCGTCCCAGTATTTTCAGCGCCATCATTTGCGGGTGGCCGACCGCAACCTCTTTTCACGTTAGAAGCTCAACGACCCTGCGCGCGCACGCACGCATAACCCCTCGCATTCACGCGCACGTACTCGTGCTCACGCTGCAGATGCCAATAGGACTGGCTACCCATCTATCTTGTGCATTTTGGTATAGCTGGTCACGGATAACACGCAGACGTGAGCTCTGCAGGCCGATTGATATTGGTCCATTGGTGACAGATTGAGCACCAACAGACAGCCTGCCTTTTTTAGGGAGGAGTCGGGCGCAACGAGAGCCAGAAGCCCGTAGGTAGATAGGATGCCGTCTCGCAAGAGTGACGGCGTAGGTGCAGCGGCAGCGGCAGCGGCAGACGAGCTCCGGGTATCGGCATCGGCATCGGCGACAACGCCACCACCACTACAACGGGCGCCAGCACCCTCAACTCCGTCTTCCAACCCAGCGGCGCTGCCGTCCACGGATGCTGGCGACGATGCAGATGCGGCGTCCACGACAGCAGCAGCAGCAGCAGCAGCATCTCAGCAGGGCACATCGACCGAAAAAGACAAGGAGCGGCGAGAGTCGCGCGGCATCGACGCCATCACGATTGAGGTAGGCCTTCCTACGTCTTTATTCACGCGTGCACCTCTATACTTTGTAGTCTCTCGGCCATTGGCCTCTTTGCTGAACACCGCCTGCGGCTCCCTCAGGACCTCAACCTGCCACGCTCCATCATCACCCGCCTAGCCAAGGGCGTGCTGCCACCCAACACACAGATCCAAGGCAATGCCATCACCGCTATGAGCAAGAGCGCCACT
Source organism: Leptographium procerum (assembly GCA_000806385.1). Lineage (NCBI taxonomy): Eukaryota > Fungi > Ascomycota > Sordariomycetes > Ophiostomatales > Ophiostomataceae > Leptographium > Leptographium procerum. The sequence goes on from JRUC01000070.1 coordinate 47,370, forward strand.
GTCTTCATCAGCCATCTGGCCAACGCGTAGGCTTTTCTTTGACTGCCCCTTTTGAAGCCCTCCTTGTCTGACCCATCCGGGGGGGGGGGCTCCTCGGCCCTCCCCCCTCTTTTTTCAGCGCAAACACCATTACTGCCAATGCCGGCAAGAAGACTATCATGCCAGCCGACGTCTTCTCTGCCCTTGACGACGTTGAGTTTGCGTTTCTACGGCCCCAGCTCGAAGCCGAGTTTGCCAGTGAGTCGTCCTTCCGCTCTCTTGCCGCTTCTTTGCTTTCGCTCCTCTGTCTTGATGCCACTTGCCGATCCACTAATCCATGAATAGAGTTTAGCCATATCCAAACCTCCAAGCGGTCCGACTACCGTAAACGGGTAGCCGCGGCCAAGAAGGCCACAGCTGATGGTGACGGTGACGGCGATGGCGACAGCACTATCCCTGGTGCGGACGCTTCCTTCGCTTCTGCCGCCACCCACAACGAAGACGGCGCAGAGGCTGCAGATAAGAGCGGCAGCAGGAGTGGCAAGGCCGCCGCCAAAGGAACTGCCGCCAAGGCGAGATCCGCGAGAGGCTCCTCGGCGGCAGCAGCAGCAGCAGCAACAATGACAGAGGATTCCGGTGACGCGCCACCACAGGCCAAAAAAGCTAAGCGGGGAAACTCACAGGGTAAGGGTGAGACGGCGCTAGGCGACGCAACCGACGCAGAAGACGAAGAAGACGCTGTCATAGATGAAGATGAGGGGCCGGAAGAAGAGGAGGATGATGACGGGAATGGGGATGAGGATGATAGCGAGGGCGAAGACGAAGACGAGGAGCGGGAACAAGAGCAAGACGAGGACACGTTGGAGGAGCATAATGTTCGCGACGACGACGAGGCTGTCGACAGCGACGGCAGCGAATGAGGGAGAGGGCAGATGCAGCTAGAGACCTTACAAAAGCGTTCACAACTGAAACAGTGGGACAGAAAATCACATACAATAATGGACGGGGAGTTCTTTGACGATATTTGCCGATCAATGTCTCTTATCGCTACAATCGAGAGCACGTGGCT
>JRUC01000700.1:0-13922 GCA_000806385.1 Leptographium procerum
GGGGGGGGGTGTGCTGGGTGGCCCTTTGTTTTGTTGTCCTGCAGGCTAGCGGGTAGTGTTTCTCTCCTTCTCTCTGTGTGTGTGCATGTGTGTGTTTGTGTGTGCGTCTGTCCGTCTCCTCGTCTCCTCCTCCTTGCTCTGTGGCTGGCCAACCACGCACAGGACCCGGGGTGGCCTCCCCGTCCTGTCCCCTATTTCAGCACAGCCGTCCCTTCTTTTTGGCTATTTCTTCCCTTCCTCTCTTCTTCCTCTTCATACCACTCCAATAGTCTCACAGCTTTCCCATTCCAAACACATTCCACCTTAGCCTTCGGGTCTTCTCTTCCTCTTTTATCCTTTGAAAGAGCGCCAGAAGGGAAAAAAAGTCTCCGAACTTTTTTCCCATTTGCGCTGACAGAGGCCGTCACCCTGGATTTTGAAGCCAGAGTCCCGGTTCCCTTCAGCATCTTCCCGTCTTCCTACAAGGAGGACAAGACCAACCAGGCTTCTGCCACCACTGAGATCACATCCCACGAGGAAGTTAGCTTCCAGCTCCCCACTACCGAACGGCCCGGACGGGAAGGTCAATACTCTTCTTTTGTCGACGAGACCAGCAGTCGCTACACTTCGCCCGTCGCTGAGCCGCGCTACGAAGAAGAAGAGGTCCGCGTTACTCGTGAAGAGGAGCGTTACCGCCGTCCTGGTGTCCGCAGACAGTTCACTCGTGAAGATCGGTAAGTTAAAACAAGCACACGTACCCATGCATACCAATGCAGTCGTTACACCACGATAGATTCGGGACGGTCCGTGCATTCCAATCAGGGCATGCCAGAAATTTCATCAGGCGTTGCGGAATTTGCGGAGACTGTCCTTAAATATCTCGCCTGTCCTCCATTCCAGTCATTCGTGCTAACCGTCCCAACAGTCCTCGCAAGACCTTCTCTGATACCACAGTCGAGACTCGTCGCGACTACTTCACTTCTCCCATCGACGCTGCTGAGCGTGAGTACCGTGCCCGCTACCAGCCCAACTACCACGAGGAAGTTCGTGCCTACACCAACTCTACCGTCGACTCAGACTACTCTTCCCGCTCTCAGTTCCCCAGCCGGTCTTCTGCCGTTGAGGAAACTTCCACCACTGTAGAGGCACCCCTTGTCCGCAAGCCTTCTTTCCGCAGCGAGAAAGCTATTGCCGAGTTCGTTGAGACTTCCGTTGTTTCCAAGCCGAAGAAATCTGCCAAGATGGGTTACTACGACGAAGAGGGTGAGTTTCATGTTTTCCCTTTACTTTCCTTCCCCCGCTTGTATCTGACCCAGATACAGGCCAGTACCACTCCATCCGTCAGGGTGTTCACAAGTTGGCTGACCGTATCTTGCACCCTGAAGACCGTGAGAAGCTTGAGGTGACCGAGTTCCGCTCGACAACCGTTGGCCCGCGCCGTGCCCCCGCTGAGGGTGCTCTGCCGCCCAACACGGTGACGATCCCGTGCCACCACATCCGCATTGGCGACATTCTGCTTCTGCAGGGCCGCCCTTGCCAGGTGATCCGGATCTCCACCTCGGCTGCCACCGGCCAGCACCGCTACCTGGGTGTCGACCTCTTCACCAAGAAGCTCCATGAGGAGTCCTCCTTCGTCACGAGCCCCGCTCCCAGCGTTGTCGTCCAGACCATGCTCGGCCCCGTCCTCAAGCAGTACCGCGTACTGGATCTGCAGGAGGGCAGCGTCGTCGCCATGACTGAGACTGGCGATGTTAAGCAGGATCTGCCCGTCATTGACCAGTCCAACCTCTGGACTCGCCTGACCCGTGCTTTCGAGTCTGGCCGCGGCTCCGTCCGTGTCCTGGTTGTCAGCGACCACGGCCGTGAGCTCTGCGTCGACCTCAAGGTTGTCCACGGCGTCAGCCTGTAAACATTTGATTTCGCATCATTTGTCGTGTTTGAGTAATATTATGGAGGATAATTTGGTAACAACATTGTGTTTGGATGGTTTTCCCCACCTTGGGACGGAGAATGCAAATATGGCAAATAGGATTGTAGTTTCTCGTCAATTAAGAGTGGTTCCCATATCATAATCGTTCGTCTCGTCTCTAATACGCGTTAATTGTTTGTTTATTTACCTCCGTCGTAAAGTTATTGGCTTAGATTGTGTCGTCAGGACTGCCCTGACCTGTTACGTGTTCTTTTTCCCGCAGCTCTGCTTATGTTATAGAGTATATATTTTGTGTACAGTACTGGCTTACAACAGGTAATTCCGATATGGTGTAGTGGACAACATCTGACGTTTTCACCGTCGAGCCCGGGGTTCGATTCCCCGTATCGGAGTTTTTTTTGCTCTTCAATCATTCCTCTTTTTGTGATTTCGGTTTTGCCACAGATATGCACTAGATTTTAATTCATTCACTCAACCTTTTTATTTATCGTTTTAGTGATTTGATTTGCATTAGAATTGTTGTTTCTCGGTAAATATATTTGAGATGTGCAATGTGTATTCAGTACTGGTAACATTTACATTATTTTAAGATGTTGATGTGCTATGCGTCTTGCAGTAAAAGGGCAAGCTAATAGCTGGACAGAGTGCTAGACGTCATGGCGAGCTACGTCGTACGTATGAAATGTCACTCACTATGTGACACTTTCCCGCTGTGAAGTTTATTGCCGGTCATTTCTGGTTTGAAATTATGATATCCGTTTGATTTGTTGTCCGTCATTCACTTAATCAGTTGGCCTTATATTATTCACTTTTTCTAATTTTTCACTCTTCCCATTCTCTCAGCTAATTGCCGCAACTATCAGTATAGTTTTACAAGGCAGTCGACTTGCAAACATAAAATTGGAGGGTGCTGACTGTGTTGTGTATATCAGCACGGAAACCTGTGAGATTCTCCAAAACGATGTCAGAGCCAAATCCAACTGCGGCAAGCTTCGGCATCACAATTTCACAGACTGAAGCTACTGCAACTTCAAACTCTCAGATATCTATCAAGCCTGCATCTGCGGATAGAAAGAAGCAGGCCAGATGGCGAAGGAAGAAGTTGGCATTAAAACCTTCACCTACAACCTCCCATGGCGTCTCCAAGGTCAGACTGCAGACGCCTGAAGCTGCTTCATACCCAGCTATTCAGGGCAATTCTAGCTTACTGGCAGACTCTGGAAGTCGAGATGTCCTCTCAAAGCAAAAGAAAGACACTCAAAAACTCGCAGAGGACGCAAAAATTACGAGCCCACTAGGCCAACAGACTGGGCCCGAGGGCATCTTGTATCGGCAACCCAAGGTTGCCAGCATGACGGCCAATGACTTTCCGCCCAATGGACATGATATCACGATAACCGAGGTGGCAAATTGGAGAGCAGACGTGCTGCGGGATCCCATAGCAAGGTAGGCTCCTCATCTGTCGGCTCACATCTCTGCTTGCGTCTCCATTCCATGCTTACTCTCGCGACTGTCTACCCCAAGACTTGCCATGCTTTCTGTTAGCCGCACCGACCCAAGGATGGCTCTTCTTAGCAGATGGCAAGCATCCGAGAACGCTGGAGAGGTTTACTACTTTGGCCTGCCCCCTGCCATCGCAAATGTGCCGCTGCCGAATCACCAGTGGTGCGGCCGGCCGTACCTGTTTGCAGGTACCAGCTTGATGCGTTTGGCGCTCATCTACAAATACAACCTGCAAGCTGAAAGAAAGCATGCAGACGGATGCCGGAGCGGCCGACTTTGCACGTTTGTGCCCCCGTTTGAGCTGTCCCAAGCGTATCTCTTCTTTTGGGACCGTCTCGAGAAGTGCGGCCATTTTCTGGATCAGGTGATAGCTGCAGCGGTATTAAGATCCAACCCTCCATTGTCCAGCGTAGAGAAGTCTTCTACCGTGGATACGGGTGCGGCTGCAGACATGCTCCCCTGGACGGATCCGCTCCCGGAAAGCGGGAGCTGGACACTCGTCCAGCGTCTTGTGGAGAAGTACGGCTTGCTCCCTGCCGACGTGTATCCGGGCAGTGCTGCGTTTGCAGCGGCACCTCAAACGCTGGACCAATTGCTGGCCACAACCCTACGGCAGCATGCTGTTCACATTATGGGCGTGGCCGAGGACGAGGTAGCCGCTGCGAAGGAGCTGGCTCTTGCTGCCATCTTTCGCACTCTGGCCATCGTCATGGGCGGGCCGCCGCCATCCCCACGAGAGGCTTTTACATGGTGCCCCATCAACGCGGCCGAAGAGTCGATCACAATCTGCTGCACACCGCGGATGTTTGCACAGGACATCGCAAGCCAGCACTTTCCCGACGCCGAAGCAGGCCTGCTCTCGCGGCTTGTTTGTATCGTCCACGATCCGCGGAATCCCGAGGGTGCACAGCTGATTGTAGGCCAGGCGGAAGAAAAGAAGATGGGTACAGGACTGCTCCCGGATCCGCACTCGATATTTCGTCCACACTCTCTTCTCAACACGTCCATGGCCGACTTCAAGATGGCCTGTGAGTGCATGTTGAAAGCGGGTTACCCCGTGTTCATCGGCTGTGATGCTGGGCGGGCTAGCAGCCATGCGGACGCAGGACTGCTGGATGTGGACGCCGCCAACTTTGAGCTTGCCTTTGACAAGGCCAGCGGTGGCGGTGGCGATGGTGAGGCCTCCACGTTACCGTTGCCACGCCTGTCAAAAGCGGATCGCCTGCGCACCGGCGACAGCCGCATGACCCATGCGCTGGTAGTGACGGGCATAGACGTGAAAATTGATGTCTCAACGACCTCTTCGCCCCTGCAGATGTCTTTGGAAACGGAAAGAAGCCATGACCGACAGCACGTGCGGTGGCGGCGATGGCATGTTCAAAGGACGCTGCGGGCGAGCGTTGGCGGCGGAGACAGCGGTGAGCCTGCCGACAGCATGCTTATGACGGACGCCTGGATGGAGGAGTTTGTTTACCTGGCGGTGGTGGATCCGTGTGTGTTGCCAGAGTGGCCCGTCTCCGCTGCGAGTGGAAGTTCCGGCAGGCTGTCGTCCAGGGCGGCGACTCTGGTGCGTACGACACCGGGCGGGGAAGAGGAGCGGGAGACGTTTGCGTTGTCGACAGAGACAATCGTGTTGGCGGTATCGGATCCCATGGCGGCATTAGTGATCTGAGCTGGTTGTAGGGCGCTGAGGCTGCTCGCATCTTGTCGACTTTGTAGGAGGTCGAGAGCAAACGAAGCAGTGCAACGCAGTAAGTATCTTATTACTGCTAGAAAAACTCTGCTACGACGTATGTGAGATAAATTGCTGCGATGCAAGAAATACCTACGACGTATGCAGGACCATTTAAAGCCAACGCATGAGCTGCATGCAGAACCTGTCACGAGTTCACACTAAGAGTGCACTATGTGTGAGCTGTACGGAGCACTCCGTGCTCGCAAGAAACGAGCAGTCGTGGTAGTGATACAAAGTAAGATAGTAAGATAGGATACTATGCAACCAAAGGGGGTGTGGTTCCCAACAAGGGACAAGGGTTGGTGGGCAGAACCAGCCTATCGGGATCAGCCTCTGAGCTAGAGGTCGAGCCAGACAGAACGCCATTGGGCAATTGGGCACCGAGTTCTGCACGATTGTGTAGGATCGGCCCAGATGTACAACGTACTGCCAACTCAGACACCATCAGACACCATCTTCCCATCCTAGATTGGCCTCATTTACTTGCTTTTTCGGGTGCCAGCTGTCAAGCCCGATTCTCATGCAGCTTTTATTACGCCGGGCGCGCGTCTCTATTCTTCATGCTCACCGTCTTTCGAGGGTGGGCAAACGGGCAAACGGGCAGAAGAGCGGACTGAGCAAGTTGGTCAGAGATTTCTTTAACCTGCAAGAGACCTGCAAGAGGCCTGCACGACACACATGGACAGCTGTCTTTGGTGTGGGCCTCATTTCCGTGTCTGATCTCGCACATAAAACCGCGTGTCTTGGGCTGGCCGAGCCGAGCAGTCTTCATCATATTTGTGGTCGGACTTGACCTGCTATTCTTTTCGTCTACTCCCTGGATCCCTGGATTCTGGGCAGAACCACCATAATAAGCGGCCGCGAGCGCGCGGGAGCGGGAACGCCAGGACAAGAGCCCCCCATCCTCCCATAAGTAAACCCTGTCGTTCTTTCCTCGGGCTGAGTTGGCATCTCACGCGTAATTGCCTCTGTTAAATGAGAGTCACGCTGCAAAAAGAAATAAGAGAAATTGTTGCAGGGGCACCCGGAATTGGACAGTAATACGACCTGGGCCTCTCCTGCCGCTTTGCGCGCGACTTCCTTCGCGACCATACAGGTTGAAACGCGTCTCCGCCGCAGTTCCTTTCACGCTTTTTTCTCTTCTATTTTTTTCTTCTATTTTTTTTTCTCTGCTTCCGCTTCAACCCTGGTTCTCTTCAACCGTGGAATCAACACTCGAGAATTGGCACAGCCGCGACGCTCCTCGGCGGAGTCCTGCGACGTATTTCTTTTTCCTGCCGTGAAACAGACGCCATTCCAAGCGTCTGGCAGAATCAAGATATCTTGCAATTGACACGAAAAAAAACTTCTAATTACTAAAAGCTCTAAAAGCCACCGCTTTAGCCTCATAATCAAAAATTTTGTCCTCGTCTAATCGCCGCCGTTTATTCTGGCCGATCTCCAACAGCAAGCGGTGGCGTTTGCCGACGGCCGCACCGATCCGCAACTGGCATCATAAACGAGCGACGCTGGGATTGCGCCAGACGACCACATGATAGCCATAAGACTCAGCAAGAACAGCGGCCGAGACAGCAAGGCCAACCCCCTTGACCTGCAGCACTGCTGCGAAGAGCGATGTGCGGCCCATATCACGGCCGCTGACTCTAGCTAATACTGCCCTGCTTCCACCGCAAACGCCTGTTGGTGGTCGAGGTGGCATCGTTTGTTGGGGCGTCGTCGGTGTGCCGGCAGGAGTGCCCGGAGAAGTGGACGACTGGAGGGGAAGAGACGAGAGGATAGGAGAGGAGGCAGAGCGGCCTACAGATCGTGGCACAGCAACCTGGCAGCAACCTGGCAGCAACCTGGAAAGCTTCATCCGCTCACCATCTCCAGGACTTGCCTGCGACAGCATCCACCGTATTTACACGAGCCTGTCGCTGCCATCGTCGCAGAGCTATTGTTCGTTTTGCGGTCGGTAACAACTCGCTAGCCTTTTTGTTCCATGCGCCGGCCTCCCACTCTTTTATTTTTCGCCCAACGAAGCTGCTAGCCCTTCGGACTTCCGCATTGTCTCTCCTTTTTGTTATCACTGCCAGTTGCGACCTCCCGACAAGCTGGCTCCTCTCGAGGCCTGCAATCAGATCTACTGATCCAGACTTCGATCAGCTCACATAAATCCTCAGGCGACACGGAGTATAATAGCGAACTGGCAATAACGCTCCCCACCCGGACTCGTATCCACACCCACACCATTCGCTCCCGTTCTGCTGGCTTTCCGCTGGCTTTCCGCTGAATCGCACCCACATTTACTTGCCTCCCCCCCCTGTAAGCTGTGATGCTCCTCGGTCGCTCCCCCGCCACCTCGTCCCAGCCTCTCCAATTTTAAATTGATTTTTTGCTAATGACGCCAGGACAGAGCCATATCTCTCTCCTTTATTCTTGCCCGCGGCCTCCTCCCCCGACCTGCCTGGCCTGCAAAACCTCCCAATTGACTACCTCTCTATCATTCCTCTACTTCTGTGCGCGTTTTATTTTCCTACCGCTTTGTCCTCCCCAGCACTAAGCTTCGGCGTCCACAGATCCTGGTGAGTGCTACCCTATCTTCCTTCTGGTTCCTCCTTAGCCCCCCGTTCTCCCTCCCCAAGTCTCCGTACGAGCCTGCTGTGCCTCACCGGCCACCGTTCTTCTCTCCCTACTCTATTTTCGTGTCTTGTGTGAGCTATTACACTTCATCGTCTGGGGATATACTGCTCAGCAAAAGGGCAAGCTAGCTACAAATGCTACTGCACAGCTTCCCAAGCTTCAGGATATCCTTCTTGCGACTACTTGCGACCACCTGCAACATCTTGCAACCTCCTATCAACCTTCCGGATTCTCTGACCAGACTCTAATTCTTACGCAGTGTTTGCATTGTATACTTTTCACAACCCTACGACTACTAGACCTCATCCTTCGCGGGCACCTCACCTGAACGCCTTTTCTCTTCAGCTGCCGCAGCACCTGCTGCTATTTTCCCGTCGCCTTGTCTGTCCGAACACCAGTTTTGTCTGGTGTTGGGCACCTAGGACTGGACACGTTGACAGACCCCATCCCTGTTTCTTCTCACGACCGTTACGACCATTACGAACCGTTGCCTTCTGCACAGCACCATCAGCGGCTGCCCTCCTTCGGACGGCATCCCAGCACCCCCGAGCCGGACGTCGGGTCGTCTATCTCGACACACTCTTCGCAGCGAGTTCTGCGCCGAACACCTCGCTTTGTCGCCAGTCCCCCCCCTAACAACTCCCGCAAGCCACCATCTCCAGGCAACGTCGAACAGCCCCCAAGCCCTGCGTCGCGGAGGCGTGTCCATCTTGCGGCCGTCTCGACTGGTATCTCCCCACGACTAGCGCAGTCTGCACCTAAGTTAGTCGAGCAGTCTGCTGCGGAGCCGGCGCCGGTGCCCCAAGATCAGATTCGTGGCCGTTATCCACCCCGTCCACCTTCGCAAGTTCTTAGCGACGACCAGGACGAGGAGGACCGACAGGACGAACAGTCGTCCGTTGCCCATCACTCGTCTCCACACGCTTCCGTCTTCAAATCATCTACCACACAGCGCGATCAGCCGGCAGTCCACCCAGTTGTCCGCATCTCGAAACGGACCCATAACGCTATCCTTTTCGCCGTCGAGGGCTTAACACATCCTTATCAGCTCTCTCCCGACTACGAAGAAGAGTACGCTTCAATGGCAGACCTTCTGGTAGAGGGGGGCGGTGGTGGCTCTGGCTCTAACGGCAATGGAATATCGTCATCCCGGCCACCAATACCTCCCCCGGCACAGACAAGTTCTCCGCGCAGTAATATCCGTGGCCCCAGAATGATTATGCAAGAGCGACAGGAGCGAGAGGCCCGACGCGCCGAGCAAGAGAGGATTCAGAGAGCGCAAGCTGAGCAGAGGGCGCAAGCTGAACAAGATGCACGTGTACTTGCCGAGCAGAGGCGGCAAGCTATAGAGCGAGAGCGCTTGGCCGCCGCCGCTGCCGCTGCTACTGCTGCCGCCGCAAGTGCTGCGGAAACCGCGACAGCTAATGCACCACAGCCGGCTGATCTAGCTACACAACGAAGACAGCAAAGAGCCGAAAGAGCCGAGCGTGCTGCTAGCGGACAAGCCGGCGTCAGCCAAGCGGTGCCACAATCAGCACAACCACCACCAACATCCCAACAGCCCCAACAACAAAGACCGGTCCGTCTTCCACAAATATCTCAAGTCCCGCCGCCCTTGACAAATCCACCTATGCCCCCAGCTTCACAGGCGATGCCGCCAAGTGGCGGACTACCACAAACTGGAGGACTGGCTGCAGGCGTTGGCGTTAGCACAGGTGCGGGCGCTGCAGTACCTCTGACAGGAGAGCCTTCAGGTGCTGCTGGTGGAAGCCGTCCTAGAAACTCGTTTCCACACGCGTTTGAAAGATGGGAGGCCCTGTCTGCACACTGGGAAGGCCTTACCAGTTTTTGGATCCGCCAGCTGCAGCAGCGGACAGAAGAAATCGACCAAGACCCACTGTCCCGACAGCTTGCTCGCCAGGTGACTGACTTGTCGGCGGCTGGTGCCAACCTTTTCCATGCCGTTGTTGAGCTTCAGCGACTGCGCGCTAGCTCAGAACGCAAGTTTCAGCGCTGGTTTTTTGAGATGCGAGGAGACATGGAACGGAACACTGAGCGCCAGGGGATGCTGGAAGCGGCTCTCCAGGAAGAGCGACGCGGCCGCGCCGAAGCTATCCGAGAAGCTGTGGAGAACGAACGCTCCAACTCCAAGATACAACGACAGTTGGCAGAGATGCGCAAGGAACTCTCTATCTCAAAAGAGGAAGCTAGGCGCGCATGGGAGGAGCTCGGCCGACGGGAGCAGGAAGAGCGTGACCGCGTCATAGCATTGCAGGAAGGACTGCCGACCATTGTTGGCGGGATGCAGGTCGTACCCATGATTCATGGCCTGCCCGGCCGTCGTCGTGCCAGCAGCAGCGCGGCCAGCCACGAGCCTCAGGCAGTCCAGCCTATGCAGGGCACCCAGCAGTCCCCGCAAGCCCAGCAGGCGCAGCAGGCGCAACTAGCACAGCAGGCACAGATGGCACAGCAAACCCATCTGGCACCGCAAGCTCGGCAGGCTGAGCAGCCGTCGCCAACGCCGTCAGCAGTGGAGCAGCTTCCTTCACAGCAGCACCCAGCGCACTACCCAGTGCGTACTGCGGCTGCTGCTGCTACGGCTGGTGGTACATCAGAGAGCGGCAGCCATGCCCAGCAGGCGGCAGAGGGCAGTGACGCCGACAGGGGTCCGAGGTCCGAGGCATCGTATAGCGAAGGAGGTGAGTCTTGAACAGGGCGGCAGTGCTCGCGCTGGTAGCAGTTTCGGTAAGAGACTAACCCTTTTGCCTGCAGATGAACAAGAAGCTCAAGAAGCTCAGTATGGAACGCCGACGTCGCTGCCGCCGTCGACTACGTACCCGCCATCCAGCTCACAGCACTACTATGCGCCGCAAGTGCCTGCGGACTACTCTGGGCAGGGATATGCAGCTCCAGGCTGGGAAACGGTCCCACGCCATCACCATCCGACGCGCCTGAGCGACGTGATTGAGGAAGAGGACGAGCGCAGCCGCACATCTGCCAGCCAACTCAGCCGCGGTTGATGTCCCTCCCCCTTTTTGGGATTTCCTCCAAGACGACAATGGATAGAAGAGCTATTGATATTGCCAATTTATTTCTTCTCATAATGATTACTGGGCCACGACGGTCGCTCAGAAGAAGCCGGCGACAGTCGAGGCAGGGATATGGCCGCACTCAAAGTAGCCGCCAATGACGATACTGGCAGAGGCAGCAGACGATCTCTGGGATGGTCGAGTTGTCGGCTGAGGGTGCGGCCATGACGTTCTTTATGCCAAAGCTGGGCAGGTCGCCGATGAGGGGCCGGCGGTGCCACTGTAGGCGAGCGAGTAGCCCCCAGAAATATCCTCTAGAAGGTGGTGACTGTCGACGTGTGGCGACCGGAAGAGCAGGGCGACACCTACCTATTTTAAACAAAAGCTCTTATATAGAAGACTTGATAGGCTGAAAGCGACAAACCTAGATCTAATAAGCGGCAGAGTTTATACTGCCTACAGTCGTAACGAACAAATAATGATACAATCACGCACAGTCGACCATTCTGCCCTCGTAAAGTTATTCAGACAGTCCGTCCTCACAAAGGCTATTCCGACTCAATATCACCCCCACGGCACCCCTTCGGGTATCTTATCTTACTTAGCAGGCGCTGTAATTTTTAACTAGCGTAAGCGAGACCTTTTCCCCATCGCTACCTGTGTATGTACTGGATATTTGGCCAATCATAGTTGATTTTCGAGACCCGCTAAAAGTTGATTTTCGCTTACATACTCAGGCAAGTAACAAAATGTGTGCAGTCACGTGTGTGGTGGGCTTATTATTAAGGCGGTTGCGTCTCCAGACTTTTCGAGTGCCCCGTTAGTAAGAGAGTTTCGAGCATAGCGCAAATATCAACGCTCTTTTTTATATAAAAGCCAATGCAGCCAATCAGACAGATGCTTACAAACATGTTTGTCATTCTGCAGTTGCTCCACTGATTGGGCCTATTGCAGGTCTTGTCAGCATCACTAATAGCGTTAGTAAACCAAGATGGGCCTCATCTGTAATAAGTACTCTTCTTTCCCAAGGCGCCGAAGGTCTGTTGGCAATGATGACAGTGGCTGACAGACGAATGCCACCTTGACGCATGCCAGCATCTTCTCGAGGGCTCTCGAATGCGACTGCGGTGTGTATTTAAGGCTGCTTCACGACGTTGTAGACTCGACTGTTTCGGTTCAAGCGAACAAAGCAACACACTCATATATCTTACACACCAAAGCCTCCTAAACAGTTTCCAACAGCACACTGCGCTACGCATAAAGCACGCAGCCCAGCCATAGGACATCATCACACCGCTATTGTTTCTTCAGGCCTTCTCGTTGACATGAGCACGGATATGAGCGCAAAAAAGGTGTTTAGCGAAGCTGCGACGGCGGCAGCGAGCAGCTTCCAATTGCCACACGCAACGGTGCGGGCGCACCGGTCGGGAGCGCGGGGCCACTCGAATCACGGATGGCTGAACACTTTCCACTCGTTCTCGTTTGCGGACTGGTATAACCCCGAGTTTATGCGGTTCGGATCGCTGCGGGTGCTCAACGAGGACACGGTGCAGCCGCAGTCGGGCTTCCCGACGCACCCGCATCGCGACTTTGAGATCTTCTCGTACGTGCTGTCGGGCGAGCTGACGCACCGCGACTCGATGGTCAAGCGCGGTGACGAGGGGGCGGCGAGCGGCGACCGCTTCTTCCGGGTGCGGCGAGGCGACGTGCAGTTCACGACCGGCGGCACGGGCATCGCGCACAGCGAGTTCAACGAGCACGCCTCCGATCCGGTGCACTTCCTCCAGATCTGGGCGATGCCGTGGCGGCGCGGCCTGCAGCCCGGCTATCACAACCAGCACTTTTCCGAGGCAGCCAAGCGCGCCGACGGCGGCTCGTTTGTGCCGATCCTCAGCCCGCTAAAGGCCGGCCCAGACGCCTCGGCCGCCGACGAAGAAGCTGCTGTGCCGGCTGTGCCCGGAACCATTCCGATCCACGCCGATTTTGCCATGGGCGCCGCGCTCGTTGCGCCGGCCAAGTCGGCCACCTGGACCGTCGGCCTCGGCGCTGCCGGTATCGTCACGCAGGCCGCTCAGCGTAAGGTCTACGTGCACCTGCCCATGACGACGACAAACCGCGCGCTCGGCCATCCGGCCAAAAAGCCCGGTGAGGGCGCGCGCATCCGTATCGCCGGCCGCGACGACGCCGACGCTGTGCTGGACGAGGGTGACGGTGCATTTGTGGACGCGCTGGTGGCTGGCGACCAGCTGACGTTCGAGAACATTGGCACGGCCGAGGCCGAGGTGATTGTGCTAGACACGGCATAGTGGCATAGTACAAAGGGAGGCTGGCTGTACTTTTGCTCGTTTCCATTTTCATATTTGTATATTCTTAGCTTACTGACCTTCTAAGTGACACTGTACATTTTGACGAACAATAACAACTGATAATTTGACTCGTGAATCTGTGCGATGTAAGATAGTTTGTTAGATATTGCTAAAATAAGCTAGTTGTCTTTCCATACTTTCTACTGTTCATACCATGGACGCCGGCTCTGATCGCAGCAGACTTGGTGAGAACAGCGGCGACGCGAATGTAATGGAGCCGGAGCCCAACGGTTGTAGAACATCCGTCCTGTGAGAGAGGACAATAGAAAGAGCCGGCTCTATGGTATCGCGGCACGATTTCCGCCGTTGGTGTATGATTTATCGTTGTCGTCGTTGTCGTCGCCGCCTTTGTGGGGGCGCAGATAATCCGTATTTCGCGTCGTGTCTCGTAACCGTAGGTCGCCGTCGTATTAGTAAAACTATTGTCTTGGATGAGTCTGGTAGAGTCCAAGTTGTCTTGACGCGGCCAAATAACGCGCCAGCATTGATTGCACGTCCACGTGCCTACTTCTGTCAATAGCCCTGGTCTATTTCTGAGAACAGTGGCCGTTGTTCGGAGAGGAGGCTTCCGAAACGATGCTCAATGTTTCCTGCTCCAGTCAGCACTGACTGTCAAGGGTACGCGCCATCCGGGCAGCTGCAAATGGAGCAAGCGACCATGAAGCTCCAAGAAGCTGGCGGCTGCATAGCATTGTTCCCAGCACGAGGACGCGACTGTCTCGTAGGTATGTGAGCATGTTATTGTGCTACAGCAGTGC
>JRUC01000701.1:0-13900 GCA_000806385.1 Leptographium procerum
CTCCTGTACGGGAGACGGTCCTCTCCAGCTTGCTGAAGGCAAGTGGTTTCATAACGGAAGATCTACCCAGTCTTACCGGGCAAGTCCCATATTTCTCGAAGCCTAATTTCGTCGACCCGCTTCTTGCCTTTCCGCTAGCATTGTGTTATACTCGGATCACCTCCGTTTCCTCTCCTCCTTGGGAGATTTATACCTTTACCTCTGCACAGGCGTTCCCTTCTTTCCCCAGCTTGCTCCCTTCTCGGTGCTCTCTCGTCCGCATCGGATAGTCTGCGATTTTTGAGCGGTTACCCCCTGGTGCCGCAAACTCCCTAGGGCTATCAACTTCGCCTACACGCCTACACGCCCTGTTATCGTTTCTTCATCACTGCGAGCGAAAGCCCTGGCCAATCAACCAACTGTTTGGAAACAAATCAGCGCCCAGGTTTGGTCATCGTCCGAAATATGGTCTCCTGCTCAATATATATCAAGGCAGCAGGCAAAAAATACTGAACCACGTTGGCCCTTCAGAAAGGGAACTAAGACTCGGGGCCACCAGGACGATTCTATTTTCCCCTGCAGATAATTTGTGGCTTATACTCCATCTTTCTTTTTACGCTGAGGGCAGCGGAGGCAGCAAGAAATGGCAGCCGTACAGCAAATGCCAACAGGGCCAAAGCCAGCGCTATCTGCTCACAACGATGCCATGGACGTGGACCAACCTGCAGCTGTGGCCGCCCCTGCAGCCATAGCGATCCCGGTAAACCCAGCATCCTCGGCACCATCGTCCATTTTAGACCGCACTACCAGCAGCACGTTTGGGAGCGGACCACAAAGAGGGGACTCACGCATAGTCGTCATCATATATGGCCATGACCAATCAGGAGTTGTTTCGGTCTTTTCCGAGGTTCTGGGCAAGCCATATTGTACGCGGCCAAGCTTTGCATCGATAACATCCGAAGACCAGGGACGGGTCATTGGTATCTCGGCCGAAAACGCCAAGGCCGACATTGCATCCAGGAAACGAAACATTGTCGTTGCCATTAACGCTCACTCTGCCAGCTTGGGTATGCCTCCAGACACCTTGCTATCTTCAGAATGCGACTACGAGTTTCTCTACACCGACATTCCTCTATCTCGACGGGATCTCTCTCGCTTCATCTCTTTTACACTGGGCCAAATTAACCACCACGAAACCCTCATGGCCATGTCGCGCACCTTCTTCATCTCCACCACGTTCCCCGATGTCCGCGCAGCTCTACCAAACTTGGACATTCTGACAGTCGGGTGCGATGCCGTTGAAATTCGCGTCGATCTTCTCAAAGAGCCCTTGGGAGATGGCCACTATGCTTCAGTCCCCAGCATCAGCTACGTGGGCGAGCAGGTGATGCTACTGCGCCAGCACACCGAGCTTCCCATCATTTTCACAACACGCTGTACAAAGGAAAACGGCCGCTTTCCTATGGACGACCCGGAGCTATACTACGAGTACCTCTACCGTGCCATTCAATGGGGTGTTGAATATATCGACGTCGAATTATGGCTTCCTGAGAGAATTCGCAAATCGCTTTACGAGCAACGGGGGAACAGTCACATCATGAGTGCTTTTCATGACTTTTCGGGCCTCTTCAAGTGGTCATCCGCCCAAGCACAGGCTATATTTGCCAAGTCCTGCCACTATTCCAACATTATCAAGATGATCGCTACCATCAATGACCGAAACGAGAATTTCGAGCTCGAGTACTTTCGGTCCAAGATGCGAGCTGAGCACCCCGACGCTCCTCCACTTTCTGCCATGAACATGGGCGAGCTTGGCCAGTTCTCACGAACCCAAAATCACGTTTTCACGCCTATCACGCACCCCTTACTTCCTGTGATCGCCGCGCCTGGTCAGATGAGCGCTGCCGAGCTCAACGCCGCATTGTCTTTGCTAGGCCAACTACCCAAGAAAAACATATATGGCATCGTCACCTCGTCAAGCCGGATGGGAACACCGCAGGCTCCGTTCTATGAGAAGTGCTTCAATGAGTTGGGCTTACCCCATAACTTTGCTGTCGTAGAGCGGCAACCTAAAGTTACCAGCAGCATTGAGGGCTGGTGCAACCAGAAGCATTTTGGCGGCGCGTACCTGAACCCGCCTGTGTCATGTTCTAGCCTTGTGTCGAGGAGCACTTTCTTTTCTTCACTCGACGACGGCACGGGCCCTGTGCTCAGCGAGTCTGCCCGCGCCATCGGCATCGTCGACACCATCATAGTGCAGCCAGCACCTTCGTCGCCGAACTCCGCCGAGGACTCTGAGCCCTCCAGCCCACACCACTATCAGAACGATCTACTCAATTCTGGCACCGGGCTTAGTGGTAGCAAGGGATTCCTACCCCCAAGCACCAGCCTTGTCTTCGACAACGCATCGTGGCGAGGAATTCTCAGGACCTTGACTCGGGACCTTGCGCCGTCTGCATACTTTGGCCGCACAGCCGTCGTTCTTGCATCGGCGTCCGATGATGCCGCAAGCGCAATATTTGCCCTCAAGGCCCTCCGCATCAGCAAAATCTACACCGTCGGCTTCAAAACACCAGTGGCTCTGGCGAGTGATCTCACCATAGAGCCTTTCAACTCACTAGAGAGCCTGCAGCGCGCCCGAACAGCAGGAGCCCATGACGATTCTGCATCACCATTTGTTGTCATAAGTGCTCTTGGCCCGGAAAAGGGCGCCTTGGTTGGACTTCTGCTGCGAATTTTTGGCTCAAGTACCGCAAGTCAACAGTCCGAAAAGGCCAGCACACCTACCAGCATAAGCAGCACACGGAAAGTCTTTTTGGATCTCGCATCCGGCAGTTTTGTGGCTCGGCGAAAAGGAGATCCCGGCGCCGTTGCTGAGCAAAGTGGGTTTGCTGTCTATGGTTCTTCTGACACTGCTGCCTTCACAACTGTTGAAACTTTGAAACTGCTCGTTGGACAGAATGTTCCCTACAGCTTTGTTCAGTTGGCTGGCGGTCAAAGTCCCTTCTGAGTAGCGAAGAAATGTCGTTGGAACGGCAGATGGAGAGTCTGTGCCCTGCCGATTATGAGGATTTTAACAGAGTTGGGTGAGCGGAGTCTTTGAGTTTTTTGACCTGTTTCCCGAGTTGAATGAAGAAACGCATCACATAACGAGGTGTCGGGCTAGAGACTTACAAGTGTGGATTTGTCCCATGCACACCGCCAGCTTGTCAAAGGCCATTATCTACTTTTCTCTATGCTTATTGATGATGCATCCTTGGCGTTGATATCCTGTGCCTGGAAACTCGCTACGTTTCATTTCGTTGGGTGTATACAACTCGGTGCAAATTTTGCCGTTGCGGCCATTACGGCTGTTTGGGATATACTCTATTAGTTCATAGGTCTCTGTTATGTGTGATGACTATGTGAGATTTAGATAGTGGTATCATGGAGTTGGATTATATGGATAGAGTATGTTGATGCTATTCTTGTCACGATACGAGTACGCTTGCAAGCGGTCGACGCCATATAATGCGCAAATATGCCTTTATTCGAACAATAACAGAACAAAACCCCTTTCCCGGCTCAATATCTGTGCGGACGGCCCAAGGAAGTGGTTGCCGGAGTGGTTGCCGGGGGGGCAGAATCGAAGGACGGTCAAAGGAAGCACATGAGGACATAGACGGCGCAACTCTGGGATAGCCTTCACGTGGCAGTTACTACTTCGTAGATGGCCCCCCTTAGCCGCTAACACCAAAAATGGAAACCTCCCCGCCTCCAGAGAGTCTCCCACATCTCCGCTTTCTCCAAGTTTGTGCTTTAGTTAGCACTTGGATATAGCAAGCTAAGATATTTTCTCGTGCGGGGTGTGAGTCTTTTTTGACATTCACAAGAAGCACACAGATAAGGTGCAGCAAAAAAGCCCTGACAAGCCCATGCCTGATCTGTTGCCCTTGAGTGTAACGAATTTAAACACAGCCTTGGCATGTCCCTGTGCTGTACTATACCTTTTGGCGGGGTTTTTATTCTTGGCGTGATTACACCTAAGATCTGTACGAGTATACCGTACAGCATGCACTTTGGGGCTTCTTCCTGCTCCTGCTGAAATGCAGGGACATGTTGCACAGCAGTACAACCTCTCGTACAGCCTCCAAAGCCCTGCATACCCGTACACGACAGACCGGGGGCACATGGCTGAGACAGCAAACTGCGGACCGGAGCGCGTGTTGAACTGTGTTAGTCATGAGAGCCTGCGCGTTGTTAGTTTCCAGCATAAGCTGCCTTCGAACACCCTTCCCACGCGCTTCTCTCACTTCTTTAGTCCGTTCCCTGACTGCATCTCAAATCAGTGTGAATGGTACATACTACGAACATGTATATGGCACCAGGACGAGTGAATGCTTGAACTGCACTCGCCCTCTAACATAGCTGTAGATTTGAAGCAGTCAACCATTCACACAACATGCCGGTCTGTTGCACAACAGGTACTGGGTGAGTGCTGGGAAAACGTGACAGGACATGCGTCTCCTGTTTGTAAGAGCTGTAGCTCCGGACATTCTTATGCAGACCCGTCTGGGATAGAGGAGGTGAGTCTACAGCTGGCAGGCAGGAAGGGCAAGACGCTCGCCATATACTACCACACCCTCGCCCCGTGTGTTGTACTGTGCTACATCGGAGTTTCCAAAAACGCCACGGGAACATGGGGCTCTTATCCCACGAAGATGAGACGGAGATAGACTACTGATGTCTCGTCAGAGAGGAGGAGATTGCCAGCTGACATAATTCTAGCGCTGCGGTCTGTAGTAGCTATCTCAGTAGGCTTGGCTACGTAGTAGTGGCATATGTTTCCGTTCTTGCTGCTTTTTGTGGCTGATGCAATAAGGGAAGGCATGACACGCTATTGACAGCTGTAGGAAATGGAAACTCCTGGTGGTTCCTTCCTGTCCCACATTCTCCCTAATACATAGAAGAAGCAAGGCCAGAGTCCCATTTAAGAAGCGTGGTCTTCTTGGCGTGGCCACAAGAAAAACCGGTGAGAGCAAAAGAAAACATCAAAAACGAAAGAAACAGCAAGAGACCAAGGCTCGCTTCGATTGCGCTGCTGTGATTCGCCCTAGAACGAGCTGCCAGACCTAGCAAGTCAAGTAAGACATACATCAGGCCATGATCAAGCTGTGTAAACCTGCCAATGTCTGAGCTTAAATTCCAGTCGAAAAAGGGGTAGGTTTTACCGCAGAAGAGGACATGGGGGCTCTATTTGGCGGGCAGCCAGATAATAAACGATCATCTTTGCGGTCGCTGCGCCTTTACCGGAACAAACCTTCTGGCTATCGTTCCAGGCGGGGCCGCGATCTCCCCGATACAGATTTTGGCTCGACATATCTTACCAGAACGAAGACAGCGACAAAAGCACACTTTTTTGGGCCACTCAGGAGCACTCGAAATGAGCCGCGATCGCATCCAACAGCGTGGAGGCGCTAATTCTACAAAGTAGCGACGGTTCGATAGTCCTCCCCAAAAGCTAGACACTCCGGCATTTCATTACAACGATGAGAAGACGCTAAATGCTAATGACGGTTCAATAGTCTTCTCCAAAGGCCAGTCTTGCCTCATTTAGCGTAATTTTTTGTGCCAGCCATCCTCACAGCCGGCACCTGACTTGGTTTTTTTTCGGCCAGTTCTCCGCTTTCAGTCTCTCGCATTTCCGCACCCCGTCTTCTTCTTCGGCCGTAGAGAGCTGGCTCTGCAATGTAACTGCATCGGTACTCTGCTGTTCATCTCCCCTCTCGTCTCTTTCCCTTGCCTGTCTACACCCGTTCTTCATCACGGATCGCCGCGTTCACCAACACGCCTCTCCCTACAAAATCTCTGGAGTCTGCCGGCTTTCCTCTTCAGGCTTTTTAGCCCTCAGCCTACCACCGCACCACTGTCTTTGACCCCAGACGCTACTCTTTTGACCCTGGCCCATTCCCCCAGCTCTACGGAGTACTGCGTCCCCGCCTCCACACCACAGAAACGTCCGGTGGCCATGAGGTGACTGGGGTAAAACAAAAAAAACCCACACGACTAGAGCTTCCTTCATCTTCCCGCTACCCGTCTTTTACTCCTTCCATCTTTACTGCCTCAACCCTCAGCTCATTCTTCCATGGACACAGTCATAACAGCTACCTTACCACTAATACAGCTGCGGTAACCTGTACGAACCCGCTCGAACCCGCATCGATTTCTAGCTTGCTTCCCTCATCCGCATTCTGCACTGCGCTCCAATAAGATTTCTGCTCTTCGCAATTATGGTCATCAGCAGAGAACGGTTAACCCTGTGTGTATAACTGCTTTTCTCACTCGGCCAGAGGTTAGTCAAAGGCTTGGTTTTGTCACAGTCTACCCGCAGTTCAACTTTGCCCCTCCACAAATCTATTTTCATACTGGCAGCGCGTGCCGAGACGACAACGCGACGCGCAGCGCTCAATCTCGAGGAAGCCCCCCACCTCTTTCGAACTGCCGACTGCAGCAGGTAGAGCTTCTGACTCACCGGCCATACCAAGGCGTGACTTGCGCCGCTTTACAACAACTGCCAACGCCAATTGGCACGCAGTTGCCAATCGCCGACGAATGCCGAGACAAGCCCGGAGACACTGCCTATGATCTCGGGCATGTCCGTCTCTGTCGTCAAGCACCAGCCGGTAGTACATCTGCTGCCAATGAGCGCCCAATCAGCTACCATGTCTCGACCCCAGGTTGGCATCGAGAGGCTGCCCGCGCGCCGAATGTCTAACGAGCCGCGGGAGTCGATGAACTGCAAATCTTGTCGCAAGCGCAAGGTGCGTCTTAAAAACACAGGATATATGGTACCTCATAGCCCTAACCAAACTTGTCCTTTCAGATCAAGTGCAACCGGCTACGTCCTGCCTGCGAAGCCTGCCAGGTTTTCCAATGTCCCTGCATCTACGGTATGTTCTCTGCTCTCTGCTTCCATATGGCTGCAAAATCCAAGCTGATCGATGGCCGATATCGGACTGATTGCTATAGATGCTGTCCCGAAGAAGAGAGGTCCAAAAACAGATGTTTTGGAGGCATTGCTGAAACGGGTCGACGGGCTAGAGCAAAGATTAAAAGATCAGAAGCAGGAAGACCACAGCAACGAGAATGAGACTGGCGGCAGTAAAGCCAAAAGACGCGAGTCCGGAGACAGAACATCGCTAGCAGCTGAAAAAGCTGCTCCAGTATCCCCTGCGACCGGCGACGCCCCCACGACGGCCAACGCTGACGCGTCTGGCAATAGAGCGACAGGAGACTTGCAGAAGCGGCAGAACCCATCACCCGACGTCAGAAGCTCCGCAAAGAGTGTAGAGATCTCAGAACTTCACCCTTCGCCACAAGCCAGCCTAGACGCGACTCCAGCAGTGCCGACAGAAGTGTTGCTGAATACCTATTTCAGGCATTTGCATGCGAAGCCATTTCAGATTCTCGAAGAATCGTCGTTCCGCCAACGGCTGCAGCTCAACCAGATTCCTTCTTACTTGCTCAATGCTGTCTGCGGCCTGGCATCACGGTATGAGCCTTATGCTACCTTATGTCTACGCGACTCTTTGATGCTCCTTTTGCTCCTGCTAACGTGCTCAGGTCTACGCCACATCCAAATGGCTACCAGGCTG
This sequence comes from Leptographium procerum, assembly GCA_000806385.1. Taxonomy (NCBI): domain Eukaryota; kingdom Fungi; phylum Ascomycota; class Sordariomycetes; order Ophiostomatales; family Ophiostomataceae; genus Leptographium; species Leptographium procerum. The sequence continues at coordinate 7,614 of JRUC01000701.1, forward strand.
CTGTCAGCATGGGCGAGGCCTATTCGCAGCGCGCTCGAGCCGAAATAGAAATGGACGAGCCCTCTGTGGACGGGCTCCAAACCCTTCTGCTCCTGACACTGTCGTTCAATGCTTCCGGCAAGGGAAAGAAGGCGTACATGCTTTTGAGTATGCCATGTTCTTTGATTTCTGCGCCTCTCTTCTCTTGTAGCTAACCCTTGCAGCTGGCGCAATTGGCATGGCCTTGGCCTTGGAGTTCCACCGCGAGACAGATGCTCACGTGCGGATGATGCCTGCTGAACGTGAGATGCGAAGGAGGCTATTCTGGACCAGCTATCTGCTCGACCGATTCATGGCTTGCGGCTCTAGGCGGCCTTCGCTCATTGGAGACCGCAACATACTTCTTCGGCTGCCTTGCTGGTCGCCAACGCCAAACTCTATGCCGATCGAGGGGGACTTCTTCCAGAGCGACTCTAACCTGCAATACCTCCAAGGCGGAAGCGGAGGCAAGAAATCGCAGGGGAGCAGTGGAATGCTTATTGATATCACACGCATACTGGGCATCACAAACCAGTACATGGCAGCCGGCGGAGTCAAGGGCGATTCCCACTTCCCTTGGCATTCGCTCTCAAACCTTTCCAAGATTCGCCACGACCTAGATGTCTGGGCCGCGGGCACACAAGACGTCTTTTCCAGCGTTGAGTCGCTTTTCAGCCAGCCAGACTCGACCGCCCTCGTCCTCAGCAAGCTTGTCTACCATCTCATCCACTGTCTCATATACCGACCTTTCCTGCCCGTCGATCTGGCCGAGCTGGCAGGGACTGGCCAGCATCAGTCGTGGCAGATCGAGGCCACAAACATGTGCTTTTTGCATGCCAATGCTGTCGCCGAGCTAGTTGAGCTCGGAAAGCAGATGCCCGAGGTGGAGTGGCCGGGCTTCGTCGGCTACTGCATCTGCACTGCCGGAACCGTGCATATCCACGGGGCGCACTACAACAAGGGCGGAAATGCGGGCGAGATGAGCGTTTTTTCCTCCTCTGCCGAATTCTTGTCGCGTGAAATGCAGCAGCTGAACGAGTTGCGATATGCTTGGGCCGTCGTGCAGCACCATCGCCAGACGCTGCAGACGATCTACAACACCCACACCGAGCTCATCAAGAGCCTAGCCACCAACCCGATGCGCTACACTTCCGTATTCCACCTGGACGACTTCTTCGACCGCTACTCGAACATCACCGGGCCGGCAAGTCTGTCGTCGAATTTTGACTCTGCAAATCTCAGCCTGGCCGACATCGTCGTCGACTACGCTCCTGACCGACACGTCGGCCACGACCTGTACATGTCAAAGCTGAGCTTTGCTAACAGCGGCGGGAATGGCTATGGTAGTGGAAGTGACAACAACAGCTCCAATGCCAGGAGCATACCGTCTATGAACGCCGTTGTCAACCGCCCCAATCTCAAGAGAAAGCTAGCGGACTCTATTGCGGTGCCAACATTGACCGCAGCTGATGCCAGCAGCAGCAGCAGTGATCCGCACTCAGCCCACGGCATACCGATTCCAGGGCAGCATCAGCAACCATACTTGGCCTCCCCATTCTTGTCAAAGCCTGCAGTGGGCGTCTTAGCACCGCCCGACTCTATGGCTCCTCGCCTACCCTCTATTGACAACTTAGCGGATGATCGGTCCCAACCAGCTAAGGCTGCCGCTTTCTCGCTTCCTCCGCATCCGCAACATCAGCCTAGTCAGTTCCAGCACCAGCACCAGCACCAGCACCAGCACCAGCACCATCACCAGCACCAGCAATCTTCGGAAGCGCCGTTCAGCCCCGAATTTCACTTTTCTCCATATGCCTCTATGGCGGGCGGAGCCTCGGCAGCCGGTGGTGCCGAGGATGGCTCCCATGGTGGAAGTGGACAGGATTCTGCCGCCCCAAGAAGAGCTGGTGGCGGGTTGAGCGAGTACGATCCCATGTTCGGCACACTCCAGGAAAATACATTCTCCACCCCATCGTTATGGCCGGCCGAGGACGACACAAGAACTTCCAACACGGCCGGCGTGCCTCTGCAGAGTCCTGGCGGCCAGAGCAACGACGACAGCGCGGGTGGCACAACAGCAAGCGAGGAAAAAGATCCGTTCTTGAGTTTGCTCGAGCAGCTGGCGGAAACGGAATATGCACGCGGTCCTGGAAACGAGCTGGACTTTTTCCTTACGGGGGCACCCAGCACAACTTGATCAGGGTTTCAACTCCATGCTGTGCGATTGCTTCATAAGAGGACCACGAGTGCCAGAACCGACAATGGCATTAGAGACTGGACTTTCTGATGTCAAGAGTTGCATGGTGGAGAATTATGTTGTTACTCAAAACAAATAGTTTATACGATTCCGGTCGTGAGCTTATGAAACGAAAATTTATCTTTTTTTATATATACAATCTATTTTTATGATGCCTCTTTATGTTCGAACTCTTTTGTCTTTCTTTCATTTAACGCTAATATATGGTCGCAAGATGCTCTGACTTTAGGCTTCCATAGCACCGTTATGCTCAGCGATAGCTTCGAGGATCTCTTCTTCGTCTTGTTCGTCGTCCTGGTCTTCCTCGGTACCCTGCTGGAGCCCGCTGCTTTCTGGGAAGATATGGGATTTGGGTTCCGCCCAGCCAGTGCACGACTGGACAAGCAGCATCAGCAGGCCAAACACGGCAGCAGCGTGGTATAAGGTGCCCAGTGAAGCCGCATAGCCGGCAACGGCCACTTGGCGTTCCGCATCGGTCAGCACAGGATGGCCGTTTCCGTCGGAACCGTGCACCAGAGCCGGGCTTCCGATCAGGCGAGTGATCAAGGTGCTGTGGGCGTCACTCAGGACACCATTATCGAGGTGAGTGAAGCCGGTGGCCAGCTGGGCACCCAGCTGTCGCATAAAGAAGCCACCGCCGATGGAAGTGCCAAAGCTTCCGGAGAAGCCACGGAAGGTGGCCAGCAGGCTGGTGGCAACATAGTGGGTTGATGGGCGGGTCAGGTGCAGAAGATGGGCTAGCGTGTAGTTGAGGAATGCGCCGGTGCAGAGGCCGTTGGCGAAGAGGGACAGCATGTACCAGGCGGCGCTGAACGAGTCGGAGGCGCGGCTCAGCAGGCCGACGGCAGCGAGAGAGCAGGAGAAGAGGAAAACGGACACGACGCCGGGCAACCAAAAGTCGCCAGCACGGCGGATGTGCAGCCATCCGACGAGGAGGCCGCCGGCGCCGAAGCCGGCGTTGGTCGGAATGAGAGCAGCACCGGCGACAGCAGCCGACTGGCCCTGGACGGTCAGGATGAAGATGGGCGCATAGTACAAGACGCTCCAGCGGGAGGCCATGACGCCCAGCTGGGCGAAGCAGGAGAGCAGGACCCCGCGGGAGCGCAGCAGCTCGAGCGGCACAATGGGGTCGCCGCCGGAGACGTTTGGCACAAACCAGCACTCGATGGCGAGGAAGCAGGCGAGGCTAATGAGGGATGCAAGCATGGCGAGCGGTCGCAAGGTGCCCGACAAGGAATACAGCAGGAGGACGATGGTGAGAGTCTTTGGAGAGCAAGTGTCCGCAGTCAGCATTGTGGGCCAATGGCAAGTTGAGATGGGGGGAGGATGGAGGCAACTAACCAAGGAAACGGCGCCGGCATAATCGATTCGGGCCAGTTTCTGCCAGACGGAGCGGTCTTTTCCATCCGAGACATGCTGGGCAAAGTGTGGCATGCTGAAGAAGACCAAAATACCAGCCACGAGAGCCAAGGGAGCCTGGATGAGGAACAGAGTTCGCTGCAGAAGGTGATGTCAGCGGTTGGGAAGTGGCAAAGGAGGAGAGAAGAGGAAAGGAGGGAAGAAAAGGAGGGAAGAAAAGGAGGGAAGAAAAGGAGGGAAGAAAAGGAGGGAAGAAAAGGAGGGAAGAAAAGGAGAGAGAACCCACCCAGCTCATGATGGGAAGCAGGGCACCATAGACGATGGCGCCTGCCGACAGGCCGACGGTGAAGCCGGCGTTGACCAGGCCGACAAAGAGGCCGCGGCGGCGGCGGTCGGACAGCTGCAGCACCATGATGAGCGACAGGGTCATGGCGCCGGCGCCGCCGATGCCGACGATGACGCGGCCGAGCAGGAAGACAGCCAGTGAGGTTGCCCGGGCCGTTACCAGAGCGCCGACCGCAAAGCAGACGCCGGCGCCGAGCAGCAGGTGGCCGGCCGGAAAGATGGTGGCGAGACGGCCGATCAGCGGCGCAAACGAGGCCACAGAGATCAGGTAGGCGCTGGAGAACCACATGGCATGCTCATAGGCGTCCAGGTCGTCGGCCACGGCCGACTGGGCCATGGTCATGCCGCTCGTGTTGCTGGCCTGCAGAAAGAGGAGCACGCTCATGTTGACGGCGATGGCGACAGCACGGCCGGTGCTGATATGAGGCGGAGGAGGGGCGGAGACAGCAGAGACAGCGGCAGCATCAGCAGTACTGTTGTTGCTGTTGTAGTTGTTGCTGCCATTAGCACTGCTGCTGTTTCTTCTCCTTCTTCTCTCAGCACCTCCAGCTGATGCAGCTGCTGGCAGCAAAGTGTCGGTTTCGCAGGCATCGTCATTATGTGCTGCGGCGACCTGTCGCTCGGGATCGGCTGCGGACCCGAACTTGCGCGATCTGGCCATGGCAAAAAAGTGCCGAAGGAGATGGGAGAAAAAAAAAGCCCGAGAGCCGAGAGGAACGAATACAGCCACGCAAGAAGCAGCAAAAGAGAGAGGGCGCGTGATAACGAAAGACAAGGGAACGAATGCCAACTAGAAAGGCAGCAGATGGGGACTACAGTTCCATAGAAGAAAAGAAAAGGAAGGAAATGAAAGAAAGATAATATGCGGTGAGTGCAAAGGGCTGGGATGCCTGTTCTTGTCGCAGGGCGCAGAACTAACAACAGGTGAGAGAATAAGAAATGATGAATAATACGCATACGCATACGCATACGGGGGGGTGCTTTGTCTTACTATTGTGAAGATACGATACGGCCTAACGGTGCGACACATGCCCGATTGGTCTTGACCGATCGGCGCCTTCCTGGGCCCAATTAAAGCGAAATTCCGGTTGCCTATTTCAGTCCTCTGACAAATTTGTTTGATGCTGCTTTTTGTACATATATATATATATACATATACAATATACATATACACGTATACACATATAACATATTGATTTTTATTCATTTCAGCCTATTTCAATCCCAATCCCTCGGAGATCCCGCCAAACACGTCGACACCATGGATGCCCAGTCCCGTGCCGACGCCCACGGCATAGGCGCCGACGCTCTTCATGCGCGCATAGCCAGCAGAGTCTGACACGCCGCCGGCGCCGACGATGCGGATGTGTCCCAGCGCCGCCGGCTCGGCGTCCAGCAGCCGCCGCAGCGTGGCCACGTTGCCCAGCGCGATCGGGTGCAGCGGTGCGCCAGCCATACCGCCGATGCCGGCGCCAGGCAGCGCCGGAGTCGGGATCGACTCGGATGCTGAGGTGCTGGTCAGCACCAGACACGAGCCCAGCGTGTTTGTCGCCGTCAGGAAGCTGATCAGACACACGCCACCGGCGCTAGCAGCAGCGGCTGATGCGCGCAGCGCGTCTATGAGCACGGCGAACTGGCCTGCGTGGGTGTAGGGCGGCGTCTTGAGGCCGACGGGGATGCGCGGCAGCCCGTCGCTCGATCCGATCGCCTCCTGGAGGGCGGTCAGGTAGCCCAGCAGCGCGGTGCCGTCGTAGGCCGGCGGCGGCGCGCCGGGGATGTTGGGGCAGCTCAGGTTGACCTCCATGGCCAGCGGCACAGCTTCGGGATCAGGCAGGTCGCACTGTGCCGCCGCGATGCGCCGGTAGCACTCGGCCACGTCTGCGGGCTGGCCCGTCACGGAAACGAGAAAGCCCTTTCTACTTGGTTTGGCCCCTGCGGCCGGCGGCCGCCGTGTCGATGCGATCTGCTTGACGAAGCCCAGGTACTCGTCCAGGGGCAGCGGGCTGTAGCCGAGCGTGTTGAGGCTGGCTGTCTTGGCCGCCGCTGCCGTCGGGTCGTGCGCGGCGGTGTCGAACAGGGCGAATTGGTGCACGGCAGGGTTGTGGCCGAAGCCGGCGACGAGCGACGTCCGCGTCGTCACGGCGCCCGTGTGCGGGCAGTCGTAGAGCGCCGTCAGATGGCCCAGGTCGGTGGCCCACGGATTGGCCGTGTTGAGCAGCGGCGGGCTGATTTCCAGCACTGGGGGGGCCGTCATGGCTGTTGAGAGGGGATGGGGCAAGGTCTGATGGTGATTAAGGAGATGGGATGGGAT
>JRUC01000702.1:0-13870 GCA_000806385.1 Leptographium procerum
CTCTCTCTCTCTCTCTCTCTCTCTCTCTCTCTCTCTCTCTCTCTCTCTCTCTCTCTCTCTCTCTCTCTCTCTCTCTCTATCTCCCTCTCTTAACATACCAAGTGACTTCCAGCCAATGACGGCAGAAAAATCGAAATGAGCTGCACCGTGAATGCTAGCTATGATGCGGCGCTCCAGATACATGGTCCAGCCTTCGTTGAGCCAACTGTGAAGATTGTTTAGCTCATGCACATGGCCCCCTCGCCTTTTCTTTTTTTCCTTTTTTTAAAAAAAGACTAGACGTACAAGTGTTCCCAGCTGCCGGCGGTGACGAGATTGCCGCTCCAGCTGTGGCTCAGCTCGTGAGCGACGACATCGACATTTTGGCGGTCGCCGCTGATGATGGTGGGGGTTGCAAAGGTGAACACGGGGTTTTCCATGCCTGTTTGGTCAGAGAAAAGATGTTACGAAGAAGAAGAAAAAAAACAGAGAGAGAAGGTAAAAAAAGGACGCACCCCCGTATGGGAAGCTCGGTGGCAGAACCAGGACGTTGTATTCGCCCCACTGGTAGGGAAACACTAGCTTCTCTGCGACGTCGAGATACTTGGGCATGTCCTGCTCAAACTCCCACTGGCACGCCTTGATCTGGTCGGGGCTCGTGGCCACTAGGGAACGGGGACCAATGGGTGCCGTGACGATGTCGCCCGAAGCCAGCGCAAACAGATAGGCCGGAATGGGTACGGTCTGCTCGAATCGATAAAGCCTGTCGCCAGCTGCCAAGGGCGGAAGGCCAGAGTCGTCTCTGACGTCCTCGGCGTCCTCGACGCTCAGGCCGCTGGCTACCACGGGATGCGGCGAGGCGATGCGGAACGAATACGTCGACTTGACGTCAGGCGTGTCCTGGCAGGGGAAGAGCGAGCGCGCATGGATGGCCTGTGCCTGCGAGAACATGAACGGGGCCGTCTTATTAGACGTCTGGGCTGGCGTCAGCCACTGCAGAGCCGTACACTGGGGCGTCGTGGCTAGGTCAATGCGGACGCGAATCGTGCTCCCGAGCGCCGTTGTCATCGCCGCGGCAGCCGCTGGGAGAGTCACGTGCAATGGCGATCCTAGCGGACCGGTGCGCAGCTTGATCTGCCACTGGGCAGCCTCGCCGTTGACCGAGACGGCGGAGACGTCGATGTAGCTCGAGTCGAGAACGATCTCGCCGCCGCTGCTGCTCGACTGGCGCTCCATATCTAGCACAACGTGGCCGCGCAGAATCTGGGCATCAAAGTCGATGCGCAAGCTGGCGGTGGTGTGCCGCGTCAGCCATGCGTCATAGTTGGACAGGCTGCTGCAGTCGCGCTTGGCCATGGCGAAGGAAGGGGAGGCGTGGAAGCTGCGGGCGAGGGTAAAACGGTGTTGAGGTGGTGCTTGTGCCGGTGATAGTCGAGAGTGTCGAAGCCTTGGCTGGGCCCGAAACAGCAAACCAATGGCGGTGATACTCGCACGTGACGAATTTGGCGAGCACAAAAATGGCACAAAGGAGGCAGAGGCGGCCCTTTGCAATGCCAGGACGCTCCGCATGGAGTTGCAGAGACGCCGGGGGGGGAGGGGGGTTAAGTAGAAGACGGATAGCAGACAGGTCGAGGTGTCAAAAACGTTGAAAGTTGAAAGGGAGGCTTTGTGAGACAAGCAATACGAGTATTGTGGGCAGACTTCAGCTTATTCGGCAGGAGGTGAATCGATCGTCGTAGGGAGAAGAGCGTGCGAAAACTATACTATGTAGGAAGGTGCGTGGGATAGCAGAACCCCGCCTTCTTGTGCCTAGATCCAAATACGGATAGCGTTAGGCCTGAAAGACGGGGATCTACGGCAGGTATCCTGCAGAAGCGGAGCTTTGAGAGAGCTATGCATCTTACCGAAACGAGTAACAAGTAATAACACAATGCTAATGTTGTTATTCTTAAACGAGGAAAAGTTATAGTACAGAGGTAGGCTGGCACCTGTGCCTCATAGCACGCCAGACGAAGTGTTGTGTATGACAGTTTAGAAAGGCAGCCTAAAGGTACAAAATACAATGCTATAAAGAACAATTCCTGCTGTGTTGCCCGTTGTGTTGTGAGAGCTATAAACAGCAGTAAAACTGGGACCAATAAAAGCAAAGCCTGGAAATTTCCGAAGCACTCACAACTACGCCGAGGGATGGATGGCTGATTTTGTCCAGTCTGGGTGACAGGGGGGGTGGAGAGAGATGAAAATGGAAAGAGGATGTGGTAATGACAACGTGGTAATGACAACGTGGTAACGACAATAGTGAAAGGTAGTAATGTAAGAAGATGATGTGAAGACATGTGTAGAAGTGAAGGAATGGCTTTCAGTCTTAAGCGAGAAAGTAGTATAAAAATAAAACAAAAACTGCTGTGAAGGAATGGCAAGAAAAGGAAGGAGGGTATCAATGGCTATCCGGTCAAGTGTCAAAAGAAAAATGGGTCGAAGACAAAACGGAACGCTTTTTATTCCTCTGAGAGGGCAAGACGTCGTATGCGGGTCGGCCGTTTCAAATCGTTTCGTGGGTTCGAACAAGATGCCAAAAAGAAAAGAAGAATCAAAGGAGTGTTATGAATCGTAGATAGAAAAATATGAATATGAAAGGAGTGGACGAAAAGGAGCGAATCTATTCTGTGGTCATGGTTGCGGTTGCGCTTGTGGTCGAGATTGTGGATGTGAGAGATGGATTAGCGGGTTAATGGGGGCATTTGGGGAAGCAGCAGCTCAGACCGCGAGAACGCTCCTCTCCGGCTGGAAGACGGCATTCGTCAAGAATATCTCGCCGTCGTCGCCTGACGGCAGCGAGGTTGTGGTGGTGATGGCGGTGCTCACAGCAGCTGTAGCCGCCGCCGTTTTTCTGCAGCCGAAATCGCTGCTCCGGCCGTTAAGCAGCTCGTGGCTGTGTGCCCGATGCAGCTTCTTGCGTTCCTCGTCGGATATTTCGGCCTCTTCATGGATGGTGCCATCCGCTGCCGAGCAGCCGTTATCGTTGCCTCCCATTTGCGTGATCTGGCTTTCCACGTCTGCCAACAGAGCGTAGACGTCATCGCCCGCATAGATGCGGATGCTCTCAACATCGACGCGGCGCGAAGACATGGACGCAGCCGGCGACGCCGCACCATTCAGGTATGAGACCACGTCGTCTCCGTGCGGTACCTTGCTCGCGCCGCTTTCAAGCTTCTCCCTCTTCTCACGTTCTCCGATCGCCATCGCCTCTTCGATCATCGGCTGCTCCAGAATGGTAGACGGCACCTGGGCGACGATGGGCCGCTGTGGCGACGGCGACGGCGAGGACGAGACGGGCGTCACAATGCGGTTACTGTTGCTGGTGCTGGTGCTGGTTGCAGCGGCGGTAACGACGGCGGCGGCCTGGTAGCATGCCTTCGTCGGGCTTCGCGGGGGTGTGCACATGCTAGCGGCAATGCGGCTCGGCTGGGGCGAGGTCGCAGCATTGCTGGCGAAGCCCGCAGTACCGTTCATTACAATGTTTGTAGTGTTGGCGTTGGTGTGGACGTTGACGCCCGACGACTTTAAAAGGCCCATGGCCATCTGTAACGTCTCACTAACGCCGACGACGCTGGTAGAAACTGCGTCAGACGATCCGGCTCCGGCTCCGGCACCGGCGCTGGTTGATGCCACCTCCGCACTCACCAGTGGCAGCGTTGCGGCAGCGGCCACGTGCTCCAGCAACTTCTGACGGACGCGCGTGCGCCGGTTCTCGGCCTGCTCGAGCTTCGTGACCCAATCGTCAATGGACGCGTCTAGCTCGGCCAGGGCCTCCTCTTGGCGAAGCATGGAGTCGTGGCTGAAGCGGGCTACACGAGGCGATCGCAGGTACTGGCAGATCCGGGAGTGCAGGTTGCGTCGTCCAGCCCGCAGCGATGTGTATGTGCGCCGGAGGTACTCGGTGCGCTCGTCCAGGCTGCGCAGCTCGCGCGATAAGCTCTCGACGTCCTCCCGCCGCAGCACCTCGAACCGAGCCGCCTGCTGCAGCGCCTGCGCCGCCAGTGCTACGGCCTCGGTCGCACCCAACACCGACGATGCTTCGGTGGCCTTCCAGCCACGTGGCAGCAGCTCAAAAGCCCGTCTCTCAGCGCTCCGGCTAGTTTTCGATGCCGTCCGCTTTAGGGGAGTTCCGGTGGAGGCACAGGTCGTGGTGATGCACGTGGAGCTCGGCGATGCCGTGATCGATGCAGAGGCGGACAGGGGGGCGGTCGAGCCTGACATGGTCGTTGTTGTTGACGCAATGCCCAAAGATGTCGCTGCCCCCTCCCGTGACGCGCTGCGCTTTCGTGGCCGTCCGCGCTCCATTATGCTACACGACTCCGACTGGCCACGACGGTGGCCCGCAACCGCCCCAGCCCTCATCGAAACGCTTCGAATAGGAGTAGACAGCAGTTCCCCAATTTTTTCAGCAGCGCAGAGAGTGGATGTGCCACTAGCCGAACATGCTGCCGTGCCGCCTACAGTGGCTGTCGGCTTGGGCGTAGCCGTAGCTGCCGAGTCCGCAATAGCTGTTGCCGAGCTTGGGTTGCTGCCAGTTTTCATCGTAGAAAGCACTATGGCGTAGTTCGTATCCGCAGCTGCCCGAGGCTTGGGCGAGGCACGGGAATCAGTGGGCGGCAGCGATGCAACTGTCGACATAGGAGTCGGGAGTGTGGATGTAGCGCTAAGAGGCGTTGACGTGCTCGACGTAGCTGAGATGGCAGAGTGTGGCATTGCGAACAGAAGAGAGGCCGACAGCGGCGTGAACGGTGTGCGATTGCGCGGCGAGTCATCCGAGCGGGCTGACCGCAGGGCCGAGTCGACAGAGTTGCTACCAAGACGGGTCCGACTGCTCTGGCCAGATAGGGGGGTTGCCCCGGTTGGCCGGGAAGACGACGAGTGCAGCTGGGGTGGAGGAATGACGAGAGGAGCCAAGTTCTTGGGGGAGAGTGGGTGGTGCAGCGTCGTGTTTGCAGAGAGAAGTGCCGATGTCATGGCGGCAGCATTAGCGGCTGTCAAAGATGGCGACAAAACCGCCTGGGCTGAGTTGCACCGCGGCGGATCAAACCGGTTCCCCGAGACAGCCATCAACTCATGTGTCTCGTCGTATACTGTCTGTGGGATCATGCAGTCTACCAGGTGGTGCTGTCTCCAGCTGTTACCAGGGGCACTGATGGACCGCTCATGGAGGGGTGGGCGGCCTGGGATGGTAGCTATATGAGGAGGCAAAATATGCCAGTCAGCACACCAGCTTCTCATAGAGTCGCGATATAAATAGAAAATAAACCCAAGCAGGAAGGCTCTTACGTGAATCCATGGCAATTTCCTGCACAGTGGTCATAGGCCCCAGCTCGGGGACACTAATCTTCCGCCGGCGAGTAAGATTGTGCTCCTTTATGCGAAAGCGAAGGCCATTGGTGCTCGTCGCAGTCTTGTCGGCGCCTGCACCGTTGCTGCCCTGGCCCATGGCGAGTGCGAAAGCTTGCTCGGGGTCAAGCCCTTTACCTGGAGCAAGCGGCAGTTGTTGCTTGTCCTTTGGAAATAGCTGGTACTTCCGCTCCGTCTGGGAGTACATCCTCCAGACAAATGGCTTCTCTTGTGTGTGTTGTTCCGGGTCCGGGTCGTGCTGCTGCTGCTGCTGCTTTGGGGCGCGAAAAAGAACGGCCATGTGAGCTTCTGCTTTTGACATCATTGTTGCGTGTGTGCAAGTCTTGCTTGTAATGGACAGGCCAGCCACACCAGCAAGCAAGGCAAGGCAAAACACGCAAACAGGTATTGGGCGGATGAGGTTGGGTAGTGTAGAACTCACCTGTGCTAGGTCAATGGTTGGGGAGGCAGACGTCTTTTCTATATACCCAAACTGTTGGCGTTCATAGTGGCTGTAGCCAGTATCAAGCATGCAGCTAAATATGTGATCCATATCTGAGGGTAGTACGGTAGATGTGGAGGGGGTACCGTAGTGTGGGAGGAGGGTGTGTATTATACTCCGAACACATGTAGCAAGCTTTAGGAAGGGGTGGGTTGGGCGTCGTATTGGCGTAAGAGTCGAATATAACTGGGTCGTCCCGAGGGTTGGTTGGTACAGGTGCCTGCAGGTTTTGGCCAAAGCCAGGACGGCGGATAAGAGTAATGAGAGCGAGGGAGACTTTCAGGCAAATGGCTGCAACTCATACTATAGTTTGCTCGCGGACGTTATGGTTTCGACTGGGGAAGGGGTAGAGGCGAGAGGAACAGGCTCATTGAGAGCAAGCGAGATTGTGGGGATGGGCTTTTTCAGTGATATACGTATATGAACACTGGTATATATGGATTGGGATGGGAGCCGGTTTTTCTTTCTCCTTGTGCTCTGATTCCCCACTTGCCAGTTAAGGAAAAGGAACCAGAGGGCTGCTCCCGTTTCTTTAACACGGCCGTGTTAAGAACATTGGCCAGTCCCATCCAGGCAGGGGTATTGTGCGTGCGTGTGAGTGTGTGCATTTTGTGCTTGCATGTATGAGAATTTTAGCGGGCGTGCACTCCGTATTCTGTATAGCAGAGGTCGAAACATAGCCAGCGCCAAGCCTGCAGCAAGACAGACTAGATTAGAGAAGCCGCTATGACTCCCATTGGGAGAGGTACATACATACATACATGCATACATACTATGTAGTACATAGTAGTGGTATCTCACTAATCCGTATGTAGAGGTGGGCGCCACTGCGGCAGGTTTGAGTTGTTCCTCTTTCGGGGTTACAATCGTACACGCCGTTGCGCTCGGAACGTTCTATTCTCTGCCCGGTGGCAGGGAGTACAAGAAAAAAATATGAGCAAAAGGGGTATGGCAGCCGAAGGTGGGGAGGGAAGGGGGGGTGTGTTTGGTTGGCTGCTCGTGGGACGCCTGTTTCTCATCTGCCGTCCAGAGGCGGACAAAAAAGCCCGCTGCAGCCAGTTGCTGTTTCAAGGCTGCCAGAGACGAATGCAGTTTCTGCAGGACAAACGAAACAAGGGACTGTTCCGGAACGATGCTCCGGCATCAAGATGAAAACGGCGCGTCAAGAAGTGGTGAGCGAGGCTGACGTGCCGACAAGAAGCCAGATGCAGTGGCCAGAATTCTAAGCCATTGTCGATGGCTTGGATCAGGCTGCTGAACCATCGGGCCTCTCTCACGTTCTCGGCCGTCATCGAAGCTCTTGTGAGTGGTTTTTTTTTTTTTTTTTGGAAGAGCTCCTACCGAGATTAGAGGAATGAGGAGGAGGATAATGGCGAGGCGAAGCACCCAGGAGCCGGTACAGAGGGTCAATGCTACGCAAGGCAGTCTTGGAAGCTTTATCAGTAACAGTACTATGTACATATTAGTGAGAATGCGAGAAAAGGAGGAGGAGTCGAGGCAAATGGAAGAGGGGGTGGGAGTGAGGGTGTGGAAGTGGCAAACAGCACAGGGGTCTGTGAATATGGGAATATGGGGCAAACGCCGTGAAACCCGCTTGAGCCCATCGGTTGTCTGTCCAGGAAGGCACCAACGAGATGGGGACAGCCCCTCGGCAAGGTTGCGCTTGCCGTTTACGCCTAGGCTTTCTCGCTCAAATTTTCTGTCGCAGCAGTCGCTTTCCTTTTTTTTCTCCGCCCCCTATTCTTCTCGTTGTATTTCATATTTGGTGCTGCATCGCGAATGGGTTCTTTTCAAAAGAATCACGGGTACCGTTACTTTCGGCATGGCATGTTTTATGCTTGTCTATATCGGTTCTTATAAGAAACACTCACGCTCAGTAGCGTCACTTGGGTTCTCCACAGTGCACCCAGTTGCGGAGTACAATGTCGCAGAGCCAAACAAAATACAGAGCTAAATTGCTTGACAGCACAGGCCTCCACGACCCGGTTCTTCCTGCCATGCCTCTCTGCCAGTGACAGCATCGGGGCAGGACAGCAACAGGATAGTATTCTACATTAGTAGTAGCAGGAATACTACAGAGCAGAGCTTTCATATCCGAGCTGCAGACGGTAATACGAGCATGGCCGGTGCGGTGATAGGCATCGTGCCAGAACAGAACTGACCACAGCCGAGGGGTCTATGACGTTTTACTGCGCTCTACGTACTGCGAAAAAGAATTGCAATCTGTCAGTCAAATTTTACGACGCCGTGAAGCTGTGATAGCATACAGTATCACGGCAGAGTTGCATCGGCAGCGAACAGTTCGCGTGACGGGGCGGGATTGTATCTACTCGTGTATACGAGTAGTAGAGCACACAGTAAGCTTACATCAGTGCGGAATATCATCAGCACCCGACCAAACCTGTTACGTTAGAGAAGAAGAGGTATATTATTATATACTACGAGTATGAGGACTACGAGCATCTTACTAATAAGATGCACAATATGGATGCAGTGTTTCTACTCATAGGCCAGAGCTTCACGGCCTCAGTCAGTCTAGTCCACTTTCAGTCATTCGAAACGCATGGCCCATCCTCCACTATTCGCTCGGTCAAGGTCACTACGACGTAAGTATGAAGCAAGGAGCATGTCGTCCGGGGTGAAAAGGCTTCTGCCCAGAAAGAAACGTGGGCTTGGCCAGAAACCGATGCGAGATATTTTCGTTCAGACTTCTGCGCTATTTATTGCTCACTACATCCAATACGAACTCACTCGTGCGCCTCTAAGCCTCTGCCAATTTGTACACTTGTACCGAGATCCAAGCACGGCGTCCTCGTGGAGAGGGAGGGGGCTCGTATTGCCCTACAAGCCAAGAGACCGTCGCTCGTCGCCTGCCGGAGCTTTCTCGTCTCATCTCTTTTTAGCCGAGTTGCATGGAAAGGTGAGGCAGACAATGGTCCTTGTCGGAGAATAATTTTCCAGCATCAACTTCCGCGCTTGTTGGGAGCTCAAAGAACCACGCCGCACTAGGTTTGCAGTAGCGACGATCTTTGTAACGTCTTTCAGCCAGCGCTAGTCGAGGCTTAGCAATGTCCCTAGCAGTAGGCCGGGTGCCTTGCTGCTTCCCTTACAGCATATTATGGAGCAGGTCTAGATAGGTCTAAAGGCTTGGTGAGCTTCCCACTCTCTGTTACCGGGCCGCATATAATTTCGTCATTTTCCTAGCCATACGAGCCCTAATCTACATAGTGTGTGGAAGCAGATCTTGACCACCGAAGGCATCTTTGAAAACCGCATAAATGAAAATTATAGAACCGAAATGGACGATCTATCTAGCTATACCAAGCGAGGTCCGACCACAGCTCCTCTTTCGTATCAGCCATCATCACAGATTTTATAATCACTCAAGGTGCCACATACATATTATCACATATCATCACATATCATCATGTACTCTTCCCTTTTTCCACTGATATCCGGGCGAGGCACTCTTAGCACACCTTACACTCCCGATCGCTTCAAAGTATTTCCTCATCTTCATAGTTGCCTCTGCGAGGCTTGAGGAAAGTCATCAACAGCCAAATACGCGGTCTGTGCGGCTGCTACTACCATTGTACGGAGTACATGCATGGCATATCCATAGTAGTATAATCCTGTGGGATGCATTTCCTAGTCACAATCGCGGCCAGATACATGTAGATAATGTCCTGCAGCTTGAGAGAAGCATTTCCCCATTCGTCAATGCGTCACCCAGAATTAGCTATCTTCAAGCTTGCTCTTCCTTTATCAGACGTCACCATCCGAGCGGCCCGTTAGGCTGAGCACATCATGATGTCAGTATTACTCTATACTCTACATAATATTGCATACGGTGTTTGCATTAAGCCGCCTGCAAGTAGGATCTCCCGGCCCGTGGTGTGCAAACTGGTGGCCAAAGGGCAGTCAGGCCGTGGTTTGTTGTTTTCTTGTACCATTCATCTCTTCCTCCAGTCAGAGCCAGTCTATGTAAAGCGTTCCTGTCGGTACAGCACAGGCGTTGGCGATCCAGAAATGAACGACGTTTTCCGTGGACAAACTGCTTGAAATTCGGCCAGATTTGAGCTTTGCTGACAGCCAAAAACCAAAAACCACAAAAAAAAAAACTCGGGCATCTCGCTCTCGGTCTGCATTTGTGGCCCTCGTCGACATCGACACGAAAACTGAAATCAAAATCACATCATTCTACTCAAGTTGCCCTAGACAGACAGCTTCGACAAACATGTCACTGCGGCTCCGTCTTCGTCAGGTCTGAGACAGAGGTGATGTTTTGTGATTTCCCTCGTACGGAGTAGTACTAGGTAGCATTGGCTTTCTAGAAAGTCCACTTTCTTTGGGGGGCTCTTATTGGCCAATTCCGTCCTCAAGATGCTCGTCGCAGTCACGCTGCAGAATTTCTGCACTGTAACTGCAACCCAAAGCCAATTGTCAGCTCAGTCAAATCTCAACCTCAAACTAACCTGCCATGTCTCCCTTGTCAAGCCGCCTACCTTGACGTTACAGAAGAAACAATACCCAGCAAAGCATATCTAAATAGTATTGCCACAGAGATCGGCGAGCAGTTGCACATGCTTGCATACTTGCATGCTTGGTTCTTTGGTTCTCCCCACCTCCTCGGCTTCTCATATGTTTCAACTGCGAAGAATAACAAAAAAGTGCCGGGCGATCCCCCCCTAGATCCTGCAAACTGACGCTTTCCATCCTGCGCACATGCCGTCAAAGCTTTGATCGTCACCCAATTGCCTCTCTTTGGCCTCGCATTGATCCCAACTCTAGATCGTACAAGCAGCAACAGACGGAGTTGTAAGATATCTAATCTCACGAGTACATACGCGAGGAAGACGAGATGCATTTACTCGTACATAGTAGGAATAGCAACGGCTCTTTTCTAGCAAATCAGGTCTGCATAGCAGAGCACAGACCCAGGCCTCCACCTACAGTATCACCCTGCCTCACACAGCGGCAGGAGAAGAGAATCACCAGATCTTCGAGGCCAAAATTCCTCTACGAGTTTCTTGCATATGTACGTAGTAGTACGAGCACTTTATACCGTATTTAACACAAACTACAACGCCAATGTCGCACGCACGAGGCCGCAGACGGCTACTACTACAAAGTAAGCAACACTTGTGTAAGTGAGCTGCAGTCTAGTTTTTATTCTTTGCCCCAAGGAGAAAAGGTTAAGACGCTAAGGAAGATTATGGATAAAAGTCAAGCTTTTCAGATAGTGCGGTATTGCATCGGACTGAAGTTGACCAGGCACTCGTCATGGACTCAGGAAAGCCAAGAAAACCAAGAAAACCTACTCTTTTCTGCTGAGGGTCTCGATCAATTTTAAGGGGCGACAATCAAGAAATTTCTCCATAGAAGAAACGCACTAGAAGGACCAGAGAACACTTCTCTGTTGCAAACCGTGGTTCGCGTAGAGTGGTGGGGAGGGAGATAGGATTGGCTGCATACTATGTAGGGAGAGCATCGCGATGCCCGGAAGGTCCGCCGTTTCTGAGGCGCGTTGCACCATGAGAGCTTATGTCTATTACTCGTAGTGTGCTCGAATGCGGAAGTCTCCTCCGCCGCTACAGGACCTAAGACGTCTCGCTAATGCACGGTAACTGGAAGGTCAGGGCAAGCCGTCCCATTTGCTAGCAAAGCATTCGCTATCACCCAGTCTCCCCCTTTTTGGGGCCTATTCGTGTAAGCTAATTCGTGCAGACTGCTACATAAAATTATGGTAAAACGTCACAAGGTTTACCAACTACGGAGCATTTCCGTCTCGCCTTACCTCTTTTGTGGCAATTGATTCTATATTGGGATGCTTACTGGATACTGATTATTCGTACTACTGTGCTTCTTACTTACTCCGTAGCAAGACTTATCTTGTTTTTCTTACCACAATCCCAAGAAACAAGCTACGTATGCACGCGTTGATGCTTAGACTTGGGGGCAGGGCTGAACAGCCTTCAAAGTCTCCTGGCACATCGTGCATTATCTCACAGAACCAAGACATCGTCAGGTATGAGCCACATTCTATACGAAATTTGGCTTCATCCTCGTCACTGAAAAGCATTGGTAATACTCCGTATGCAACCCTCGTGCACGACTACGAGTACGGAGTAGCACTCGCAGCCGCTCTTCGCATCTTCCTCCCCAAAAGAACTCCCTACCGAACGATGCCGGAAACAGATTGGCGCTTCGGACAGGGATCAACAAACCTGAGACAGACTACGAGCAGCGCCGGTCTGCGCCGTGCATAAGGCCCGCAACCCGTAATCAGCACGTGCAGGTAATGGGTCTTGCCAAGAAAAGGCTTGTCTACTAGGTCCTATTCTCGCATCCGCGGGGTCAAAGCACCAAAGTCGGCCTGGGATAAGACCAAACGGCGGGTTTTATTTTCATGATTACGGTCCGATGCCACTGCTTGTTTTCACGCGCGCAATCGCTATCATCAGAGAGCCCAGCTGAACGTATCTCGTAGTCGTGCATGCAATTTTATGGAATGCATATCATACTATGTATGAGCGACCATATCTCGGCTAAGATGCAGTCAAAAGAGGTCCGGGCTTTTTCTCGGAGGACAACTGCGACCCGTTGTCAGCAGGAAAACGCAGTGTTGGGATGCAATTGAATCCGAGATGAGAACGCGTTCTCTCTCTGAAGAGCTATTTATAATGCTCGTGGTGATGATTGGTGTATAGCTCTCAAGCCGTTGGCACACGCCTCTCCTCTGTCCCACTGCCCACTCAACCTTTTGTATACGTTTTTGTCTCCGTCGTGTAATGTAAACGAGCACATCATTGCAAGCGAATTGCTTCTGTTCAGCAAGGCTAGCTTCACCGCAGCATACGGGTCGTTTGCCAGGCTATGATGATCGGCAGAGAGCGTATAAAAGGGGTATCGGAAACATAAATCCCAACCAACCATGGTCTTACTTGTACTACGGAGTATGTAGCATACGTAGAGATGAGCAGGCGTGTTACCCTTTTCGGCAGATGTGGCTGAAGATGTGCCTCGTATTAATAGCACATGCCTCGTTTTGGGCTGTGGTCTTTTGCCATATGGTTTGGGGGAAAACACGAGGCGGGGAAGCCGTAGGCGATCATCCGGCAGGTGCCCAGTGCTTGCCTCTACCATGTCAAGGGACATGATAGAAAAAGAAGGTCAATTGCAAAGTAAGCCGCTGGCGGCAGCTGAACCACATCTCTTCCCCGTCACCCTCGCGTGCTCAGCGCTTCGTGTGTAATGTGCTCTGTGCTCTGTGCTTCAAACGTTGGCTGTCGTATTTGCCTTGTTTTGGTACCTACTGGAACCGATCTGTTCAAATCCGGGCACAATCAACCCGTATCCTCCTTTCCTAGACTGGGAGGTAGTGAGAATATAGCTGAAACCGAGCTGGAGTAGTATGTTAGCCAGTGAAGTATCGCGATAAATTTGGAAGCGCGAGGCTCAGAGAACAAGCTGACTTCGATTGCGGAATATGAAACGGGGAGCGACCAGTAAGATCTGATGGTTGCACATTCCAACAGTGAGCAGACCGGGCAACATGAGAATTTTTTAAAAGGGTGTCATGAACTGTTCGGGAAGGTGGACTTTGAGTGGCTGATTTTACGAGGCCCCTGAGCTGAGAGGGGAAAGAAAAATTCACCATACATGTGCCTTAGCAACATTTGCCACCTTTGCTGGCCTATTACCTGTTTGTGTCGGTCTGGTTGGGAGACGCCGAGCTGGAATGTCTTCGGGAAGTTATCTGGCCGTTGTTGAATGGAAGGTTATGCATGCATACCGAGACAGCATATTATTCGCTGTTTTAAATATGGCCTCTGTATGCTGCATAGACGTGCTGGATGAGGAAGGTATAGCATACATGGCTAGAATATATATCATGCACAATTGATAACATATTATTCATGGTATGAGAAGAAAAGGGTAACATAACATATATGAAAAAGAAAGAACGCCACCAATGTTAAAAAGGCAAATCCAGATCCAAGG
>JRUC01000703.1:0-13813 GCA_000806385.1 Leptographium procerum
CTCCCGAAGACGAAGCTTCCTTTTTCATCTGCCGGTCGCCTGACTGCTTGCTCTCTGTGCTTCCTTGTGGCTCGCGCCAGACACTTGCCACCTTGAGGACCCTCCTCAGTCCAGAGTCAGATCGTTGCTGAAACCAGAGGCGTGGTACACCTCCAGCCGCCATCATGATGGATATGAGCTCAGGGACGAGCTCGTGGCAGGCCACGAATATGAATCTGGCACGGATATACTGGTATATCATTGCCGGCGTCGTGGGGCTGCTCATTGTTATCCGTGGTGTCAACTACTACCAAAATTGCTTAAGGTACACTCATCACCTTTCGGCTTAATATTTTGGTTGATGTTTTAACACTTGCCTGCCTCCTTCTAGGTTACGCACGCGAGCGTCCAGTTCACAGCAGTTCCCGACGAAGCCTGCCAACGCGTTTTTGCAGGTGTGGGCCACCCTCACAGCTGTCGGCCGTGAGGTTAGCTACCCTCAGTTGTACGTCCCGGTTCGCTACCTGACATGGCTCACACCCCCACCGACCGGCCGCATTCTCATCTTGCTCGTTTACTGGTCCGTCATCATCGGTTTCATGACAGCCGGCGCCATCATCAAAGACGTCAACTTCTGGGAGCGCATCGGCTTCCGTAATGCCTGGGTCACCGTCACCCAGCTCCCCCTACTCTACCTGCTCGCCGGCAAGTCTTCTGTCATCGGCACGCTGACCGGCACATCCCACGAGCGGCTGAACTGGCTGCACCGCTGGGTTGCCCGAACCATGTTCGTCACCGCCTCCGTCCACGGCTGGCACTTTTATTCCGAGTACTCCATTGCCGGCCTCACCGACATTTTCTTTGAGACGATGCCCATGGGCAAGTACGGCATTGCCGCCTGGGCCCTCCTGCTCTGGGCCTTGGTCACCGGAATTGCGCCACTGCGCCATCTGTGGTACGAGTTCTTCATCGTGCAGCACATCGCCACAGCCGCTCTCCTGCTGTGGGTTGTCTACGTTCACGTGCCCTCGTATGCAAAGTACAACGTTTGGTTTGCCATCGCTGCCCTGTGCTTCGACCGCGCTCTACGTCTTCTGCTTCTCGTATGGCAGAACGTCAAGGCCCAGCCAAACTCATCCAAGTGCAAAGGCGGACAGCGCATTGGCCACCAGGCTCAGATCCGCGCTGTCGGCGATGACATCACCGTCATGACCATCAAGGACGTTCATTTTAAATGGGTGGCCGGCCAGCACGTTTATCTCTGGATGCCCACATTGGCCCCGCTAGAGCAACACCCCTACACCATTGCCTGTGCTCACCAGCTGCCCGGTACCTGTATTTGCAACAGCATCCAACTCGTCATCCGGAGGCACAACGGGTTTTCCAAACGGCTGCATAGTCGCGCCGCAAAAATTCAGGCATCCGGCAAGAAGGAGACGTTCACCGTTTTCGTCACTGGTCCCTACGGCGTCCCGTCTCGGTGGGATATCTACGAAACGCTGGTCCTGATTTCCGCCTCGACCGGCGCTTCATTCACTGTGCCCATTCTCGAGAGCGTCCTGCAAGCAAAGCACACCATCTGCACAAAGCGCGTCGATTTTCTTCTCTCGGCGAAAAAAGGCGACGAAATTGACTACTACGTTCGGCGGCTGCACGAGCTGGTCGACATGGCAAAAGATGCGGGCATCGAGCTCAGCGTGTATATTGCAGTGACCGACGACCCCAAACGCCCAGCATTGTCCTCTGTAGCATTGCCAAGGAGCAAAGACACAGCCCACGTGTACAGCTCAGCATCTTCGGTGATGGTGGCCTCCAGGGGCGCAACACCTGATTCGGATGCAGGCAGGAGTACTCCCGAAGCCTTTGTGCAGACAGCACTACTACAGCCGGCCGACGTCGAAAAGGCGGCCATGCAGAGCTCCACCGCCCGGCACCGTAACACGAGCACAACCAGCACCGACTCGCATGTGCACCAGCTTGACAGCCGGCCCAATATAGAAGCGCTCATCAGGGCTGCCGTGGTGTCCACGGGAGGAGAGACATCGGTGGTTGTTTGTGGCGGCAAGTCTCTGGTCTCAAAGACAAGAAACACTGTCGCACGGCTCTCAGACGAGCGCGCCGTGCACAAGGGAACCGGCGCACAGGGAATACATTTACACGTCGAGGAATATGGGTTTTAAGTTGGTATAATATTAATATGGGACGAATCTTTATGTAGACATGAATGAAATTTATGACCGCTTGCACTTTCCTCTTGAAGCTGCACAGTTGATTCCCCACTTGCACTCGCAGCCCGTTTTTGCCCCCGCCTTCCTCTTATCAGTACCAGGCTCTGTTATCACCCCGCGCCGTGATGTGCCGGCCAAACCATTGTCCGAGGGCCGTCAATTATTTTTTTGCGCTTTCGAGAACGACCTGTCTGACTCTTCCATATGTTTGATCCCAGTCTGGTTGTCTTGTGTTTCTGACTCATTTGATCCGGAGTAGACGATTGTGACCTCGTTCATGCCCGCCCCCTCCCTCCTTACCGTTGCTGCTGCCACATTCTCGTTCTGCACTCGACGCTGCCGCCCTAGACACTTTACCAGTGTCAAAGTTGCAAACGACAGTCATTTTTGGCAGCCCCAGCATACAGCTGCGACAATTGTCATCCCGGCTTGGGCCCACCGCGCTCGTCCCTTTAAAATGTCCAGCTCGTCGGCTGCCGCCGAGCAGCTGACAAAGCTCGTCGATGGCTTGAATCTGGGAGACGCGGCCGCGCAGTTCCCTAACTGCTACCCAGCCACAAACCCGTTTGACCTCTACCGGGCCCACCTGGCCAACACGCTGGCCGTGGTGACAGATGTTGAACCGGCGATTATCTACCCGGCACTGCAGTGGACGACAGGGCTCGACAAAGGCGACCTGATCCTGGCCGTGCCGGCGCTGCGCGTCAAGGGCAGGAAGCCGGACGAGTTGGCCGCGGAATGGGTAGCAAAGTTCCCGGCTGTCGATCCCCTCGTGGAGCCTCCCACGGCGACAAACTACTTTATCCAGTTTTACTTCAAGACAGGCCCGCTCTCCCGGCTTGCCCTGCCGACCATCCTCCGGGAGGGCAAGGAGTTCGGCAACAACAAGACCAACGGCCTTGAGGACCCTAAGGACCCCAGCAAGGGCCGCAAGCGCCTCGTCGTTGAGTTCTCTAGCCCCAATATCGCAAAGCCCTTTCATGCCGGCCATCTCCGTAGCACAATCAGTGAGTCTGTGTCTGTCCTCTTTTATCTTGCTGTTTTGGTCTACCAACCTCAACCGTGTTCCTGACCAAAACGGTAAACAACAGTTGGTGGCTTTCTTGCGAACCTGTACGAGGGCGTCGGCTGGGATGTTGTGCGCATCAACTATCTGGGCGACTGGGGCAAGCAGTATGGTCTTTTGGCGCTGGCTTATGAGCGCTTTGGTGACGAAGAAGCACTCAAGAAGAATCCTATTGCCCACCTATTTGACATTTACGTCAAGATTGTTCGTCCCCCATTTTTTCTCTTGGACTACAATGTTTCCGTTTTGGATAGTCCTGTGTGTCAAATGGCAACCGGCTAACAATAGTGATGATAGAATGCCGCAATGTCGATTGAAAAGGAACAGATCGACGCCTTGAAGAAGGAGGGAAAGACGGAGGAGGCACAGAAGCTGCTAGATGCCAGCCTAGACGAGCAGGCCCGCCAATACTTCAAAAAGATGACAGACGGCGACGAAAACGCTGTGGCCCTCTGGCGGCGGTTCCGCGACTTGTCCATTGTCCGGTACAAAGAGACATATGCTCGACTTAACATCAAATTTGACGATTACAGTGGCGAATCACAGGTGCCACAGGAGTCGATGGACCGGTCTGCTGCGAAGATGGCTGAGCTAAATATCACCGAGGAGTCGGAGGGTGCTCTGATTGTCAACTTCTCCAAGCATGTGCCCGGAAAGGAGGGCAAGCGGCTAGAGCGGCCGCTGGTGCGCAAGCGAGATGGCACGGCGCTTTACCTGACGCGCGACATCAGCGAACTTCTCAATCGGGTGAGTTTTCTTCGTTCATCTTCTTCACTTCTATTCCTGTCTCTGTTGAGTCCTTTCAATCGATCTGACAAGCGAAACAGGAAGAGAAATACCACTTCGATAAAATGATCTACGTGGTGGCTTCGGCGCAAGACCTGCATCTCAAGCAGCTCTTCAAGATTGTGGAGCTTATGGGCTACAAAGATATCGCAGCCAAGTGTTCGCACGTCAACTTTGGCCTGGTTCTGGGCATGAGCACCCGTCGGGGAACGGTCAAGTTCCTAGACGACATCCTCCGCGACGTAGCAGACAAGATGCACGAGGTAATGAAGACGAACGAGGTCAAGTACTCTCAGGTCGATAACCCGGAGGCGACTGCCGACGTGCTGGGTATCTCTGCAGTCATGGTCCAGGATATGACGGGCAAGCGGTGAGTCCCATATGATTTGTTTGCCGCGTGATCAACCAGAGCAAATATAGAGAGAAGACTAACACATCCTCTTTCCAGGATCAACAATTACACGTTCGACATTGCCAAGATGACGTCATTTGAGGGCGACACCGGTCCGTATCTTCAGTATGCGCATGCGCGTGTGTGTTCGATCGAACGCAAGTCGGGTTTGTCCCGGGCCGACCTCGAAACAGCCGATACCACTCTACTGGTCGAGGCGCACGCCACCAACATTGTCCGGCTGCTAGCACAGTGGCCCGACGTCGTGCAGAACACGCTCAAGACACTAGAGCCAACAACAGTGCTCACATACCTCTTCAAAATGACCCACGCTCTCAGCTCCTCATACGACCACCTGCAGGTGATAGGCAGCGAACCTGAGCTTATGAAGGCCCGCATGGCCCTTTATGGCGCTGCCCGTATTGTTCTAGGAAACGGCATGCGGATCCTGGGCCTCAGTCCCGTGGACCGGATGTGAGAGGGATATGAGAGAATGCAAATCGAAAAAAAAGAACAAAAAGGTTGTCCAGGAAATAAAGAAAACAGTCGAGGCTAAGAAGTTCTCCTTTCACCAAGACCACTCGTGTAGCAAAATGAAATAATTGATAAACGCCTGATTCCGTGCTTCATACTATCTGCTAATATCAGGGTCTCCTGCATATCAAAATATCAACTGACGCCTGCCTGCTCGTATAACGCGGGGTCCTCTGTCTCCATCCCCATCCCCATCACCGTCGTCGTCATTGTCATCGCCATCGCCATCGTCATCGTCATCGCCGCTATCGCTGTCGCTGTCGCTATGGCTGTCGCTGTTGTTATCATCGCTGCTGCTGCTGCTGCTTTCTTCATCATAATCATCCTCCGGCACCTACAAACTTTGGTTAGTCTTCTTGGGATCATCAATTTTTCAACCGGGATCAAGGGCACTTACAGCTCCATCATCATCATTGTATGCATTTTTCAGGTCCTTCTCTGGTGGGACATGATTGTTGGAGAACAAGAGTGATCCCCATTGAGGATTAGCGTTGGGGAAGCCGGCCGCGACCTTCAGGTCGCAAATCTCCGCAAGATCCGCAAGCGTTGGCCGAGATTCTGGCAGGTAGGCTAGGCAAGCCATGACAACGTTGCGCAGCTCACGGTCCACGTTGTTGTCAAAGGAAGGGTCGTCCAGCATGTAGCCGTGGGTCACAATGAACCTGTTCTGGGCTGGGTTATTGCGATGCAACACATCGTCGGCACGGACTCTGGGTATTTGCACACGGCGCGCATACGGTGGATACTCCGGACCCATTTGAGTGATGAGAGTCAGCATGACCATGCCTATCTGCCAGATGTTGGACTCCTCGCCGTAGAGGCCGGCAATTTTGCACAGTAGCTCGTTGCACAACGGGTTGCCCTCCACCAGGTCCCATTCGGCCGTCCACTGCTCCGGCATCATGTAGCCAACCTTGCCACTGAATCGCTCCCCCCAAAGCCGCTGCTTGTTACTATAAAAAGATGCATCAGCCTTTGCGGTTGCGCCAAAGTCGGCTATCTTAAGGCGAGGCACAGAGGCGTGGTCGCCACTGTCAAAGTCGTCCACCAAGATGTTGGACGGGTCGAGGTCAAAATGCACAAAGTTGCAGACCTTTTGGCTGCGCTTGTTTTGGCGGAGCTCGGCGTCGCTGGGAATATATTCTACCACAGGGTGTCCGCCCATATTGTGTTTTTGGTATTTGGGAGGATATGCCATGGCGATGCAACCATCAACCAGGCACGCCAACATCCGCCACAGGGCATCATCCGGAACAGTGATACCATGGTGGTCGAGAAGACCAGACCAGTACCCTAGCGTGTTCATGCTAAGGTACTCCATCATTAGAATGGACGGGTCTCGATCCGCATCCTGCATATCGGCAACTCGAAGGCGAGGGGGCTCTTGTGGCATGACTCCGTTCACGGATTCCGAATCGTAACCGTTGGGCAATCCCCGTAGCTCACGTGCTGTCTTTATCTGGACTATGTGAGGGGCTCCTTTGAGCGTCTGAGTGATTGGCAATGTCAGTTAATTTCCTGTGTCTCAATATGTTTTTGCTGCATCTTTTTGCAGCGGATAAGACGTACCTGCATGACTTTCTTTTCGCTGAGCAGTTCCTCCTCGCAACCGGGCCGTGCCATCTTGACGACACACTTGTTGTACCTATTCTGGGCATTCTTGACCTCGAATAAGCAGGTGACACCCATGCCGCCAAAGGACAGCATGCGCCGGAAGCGCACACCAGCACGCATGGTGTTTCTGGCAATGCGATTGATACGAGTGCGCATCTGCCTCGCACTCACATCGTTGCCCAGATCGCCAACGGATGCGGCCTGCCGCACGCGCAAGTCGATGGGGTTGTAGGTGTTTTGATCTCGGGGGGGCATGAATCCATGTTGTAGCTGTTGGCGATTTTGCAGCGGGGGGAATGGAGCGGCTTCGTCAATTTGGAAGGCGTCGTAGCTGAAGATGTCTCTGCCCGTTCGGTAGAATTCTGCTCGCCTGTTGGCCATCATCTGGCGTCGGCGAAACTTGACTCCCATGCGTGTGAGGACCATTCCGAAAACGAGTCACCGGCAATTATGGGTTGAATGGTGGAAGTTGTCGATGACGGATTGTTGAAGATGTTTTTGATATTCTGATCCAAGAATTGTAAAAGTTAAAGTGAACATCCACGGTATTTAGGCATTTACGGAATAAGGGATCATCACAGGTGCTTTCTTTCTGCAGCATAAAAATAGGACTTTTCGGACTTCGTCATTATGAGACAAGGACAGCTAAGTCTTTGAGGACATTCCGGGTTTGGCAGGAGGCTGTTGTGCGTTGCTGTTGATTCTTTGTGGACTCTTTCATTCTACAAAACTAATATCAGGTCTTTTTACTATTCGCTAAAAAGACAAAGATGTGGGAGCAATTGGCCAGATCCTTGTCACTGATTGCTGCAAAGGCGCAATGGGACGGAAGCAGTATTGTATTACTTCTTGCTTTGTATGGGGAAAGAAGCAACAGCAGGCAACTGCCTCTAAAGTGTGATAACCGAAAAAGCGAGCGAGGAAAAAGACAAGAAAAGGATTGCAATAACTATCTTCCTTTGTAATATCCACGGACTGTTCCTGCTTTTGTCAGAAGAGAATTTCACGGTGATAAGTGCCTCTACTCTAAGACCTAGCATTGCCTTTGCGACTCAGCTAAAGGCTATCCCACAGAGAAGAAGAGGATTTCGCCCGACAGTCTTACCATCACTTCCATCACTTCCATCAGCCCAAATTTCTCTTTTTGCAACAAGATGTCTCCATGAATATGCCTTTCCGAAACTCTTTTGCAACGATTTCTTTTATTCTAGATCCTACTCAACTATTTACAGATCTGGCAGATCCAGTCCAATGTTGGCCACCATTTGCGCTCCCTCTTTAGCCCGGACGGGGCTCGCCCTCACTTCGACTCAACACCGGCACCTTCTTCCTGTGCGTATTCTTCACCCTTAGTATCTGACGGGAGAAAGCCGGCTTCCTGATCTAACCCGGTGTGAGCGGTGACCGTCCACACAGCAGGTAGGACGATCACCAGGCTGGCCATGCACAAACCCCAGTCAATGGCCAGCTGCGTCATGCCGGTCTTGTGGAGCGCGTTGATCCGCCACGCAAATGCGCCTCCGGCACTCTGGAAGGTCTTGTACGCCCCTACCAGAACGGCTGCACGGCCGGTACTGTTAGACTCGGTGCCGATCAGCCAGTAGCAGAAGCCCTGCCAGAGGGCATCGTACATGCCGTAGAAGATGTACAGGAAGATGGGGCCCGTAGACGTCTTGCCATCGGTGTAATCGAGGTCCTGCTTGTGGCCGCTGGCCAGCCGCACGTTGGCCCACCTCTGGAAGGCGTAGCCGCCGCCCCAGATGGCCATGCCAGTAACGAAGAGCACGGCCCAGCCAAAGCGGGCCCGGGTAGGCCGGCCGAACCAAGGCATATCCAGCAGCAGACCTATGGCGAGGCCTCCCACCATCTGGGCCATCCAGTACAGCGCTCCGTTGAGAGAGCGGCTGCGGATGTTGAACGTGTAGCCATTCACATTGTTCTGCTGGTATGAATAGAATATGTTGGCGCAGAAGAAGAGCGGCAACATGCAAATCACGCGCCAACTCATAATAGTCCTGAGCGCGATTTGCGCCGTGCCCATGATCGTGGTCCGCTCTGTCTCCGTTGCAGCGTGCAGCTGTGCGAGCCGGATTCGCTTCGGGTTGCAGATAAACACGCCCAACAGCCAGCCGAATATCATGATGACCATGAGTGCAATGTACGTCGAATCCGACACGGTGCCCTTCTTTGAGTGGAAGTTGAGCCCAAACGACGCCAAAGACCCAATGCCGCCGCCGAGGTTGAAGACAATCCAGAACACCGCAATGGCCCGGCCCTTTTGAGCTTCCGGCACGTACGTCGTCATGATTGCGCCTTGCACGATCCACACAAACGAAGCTCCAATGCCTAGAATGGCTCCGGCCGCAATGACAAAGGATCCGTTCGCCGTGTGGTTAAAAGCCAGCAGCGAGCCGCTGTATAACGCATACGTCCAACCGCCGATCAAAAAGCAAATGCGCGGGCCCACGAGCGTGAAGATGGGCCCCACAAAGAAGAGCGCCGTCGCAGCGGTTGATGAGAGCAGCGCCACCGTTGCATTGGCAGCCACTGTGGAATCAACCTGGCCAGAGCCACCTAGGCCGCCGAGGGCATTGTACATCTTGGAAAAGCTAGGCGTCAGCAACAGTGGCTGAGAAAGAGGTGCTGTCGAAGGTAGAGGGAGAACGTGACAAGCGGGTAACGGAGGGAACTTACTCCGGGAAGGCAGAAAAAGATGAAGCTGATCAAGCTTATTTGCGTCCACGGATGAGAGTAGAACCGGACGAGGCGAGAAGAATGCGGCTGCCAGGACATGTCGATGTCATCTACCGGCGCGTGTCTGGCAGGTACAGAAGCGGCGGGCGCCTCGACAGCCGCCGAGGGCGCAGGTTTGGCATCCATTGAGCTAGAGGGCAGATAGATTCAGAGAAGTTATGTGGATGAGTCAAAAGGAAAAGGACCTATGGCATATTGTGGAGAAGGAGGGGACGTCCAGGGCGATATTTGTATGCAGTTCATGCCTTCCACATGCTGCCTGGTCTGCTCTTGCCGTCTTGATAAGACCACTATCCCGCGGGTAGCTGCGCATGTTTGCTGCTTCCCAATACAATGTGCGTGGAGACAGCCAAAGCTCTGTGTGCTGTGATTGTCTGTAATTGGGCAAATGGCACGATGGCGATAAGTCGGATTTACCTGCAATCACACATCGGGATATCCGCCAGTTAGATAGGGTTGAGCCTAATCTTATTTTGGACTTTATTCGATTATGGGTTTTCCTGATAAGGAATGTGAAAGACGGACCTTAGTGACTGACTGCCTATATTCCCACTGGTCATAAGCTACTAGCAGCCAATCTCCCCGACTCACAAATCCTCACAGCGGCAGATAACCACAGGTACACCAAATGACTCTAGCGGGGCTAGAGAGCACGGTCTCGGCCGTCGACGCTCTGCCAACAAAATATTTCCTTGCCGTTGACGGAGGTGGCTCGTCTTGCACAGCAGTTCTGCTCAGCTCGGCCGGGGTCATCTCGGTCGGCGAGGCTGGCCCATGTAACGTGTAAGCTCTCTTACATGTTTCAACCATCGTGCACACAGTTCTGGAATTCTCTGACCATGAGAGCGTACAGAACAACAATGGGCGTCGAGGCCGCCCTGTCGGTCATATCCTCAGCTGTCTGCTCAGCCCTAGCGAGGCATGAGGACGTTGTTGCCAGAAGGATCGTGAAAGTCCCCATCTCAGCCGCATGGGTCGCTCTGGCGGGCTATGACCGCCCTCACCTTGCTGCGATTCTGGATTCCGCCGTCTCCGAGCTGCTCGGCATCCCGGCCGGGCCCCGCCTGACCGTCTCTTCCGACATTGATCTACTGTCGGTCAAGGCAGCGTCTGAGCAGTCGGCCCAAACGGCTGTTGTTCTCGTAGCTGGCACTGGATCCGTGGCCATGACTTTCGAGCGCAGCGGGGACAGATTCAAGAGAACGGCTAGGGCTGGAGGCTGGGGTTCGCTTCTGGGGGACGACGGATCGGGCTTCGCCATTGGCAAGGCTGCGTTACGGACTGCACTAAGAACCAGCGACACGCTCAGGAACAAGGCAAGGGGCGGGGAAGGCTTGGATGGACCGCCGCCCTCTATATCCCCGCTGAGCGAGGCCGTATTTAGCCATTTCTCAGCCTCACAAAAGGCCTTTAATTCTCATGATTTGCTGACATGCATCCTCGCCCCTGCGATTTCTGCGTCACTTAGCAGCACGGCAACCCCTTCGTTGGGTGCATCTTCAGCAACACGACGCATAGCTCGCACGGCACAGGTGGTCCTAGAGCTCGCCGAGTCAGACGATGAGGCTAAAGCCATTCTCCAAGAGGGGGCTGCAAGCCTCGCCGATATGGTGTCGGACCTAGTCAGAGACAGAGGGGCCGGCTCAACAGGAATCGCTTTTGTTACAGCAGGCGGCGTCCTGAGGAACAAGCTATACAACGGCATGGTACAACAAGAATTATCGGGAAGAGGGTTTGAATTTAAGTGCATCATGGACGTAGAAGTCCCGGCCTTGGAAGGGGCTCGTTGGCTAGCCACCTATAGAGAACCCCATAGAAAAAATGAACAGTAGAAAATAGACAAATTAATATAGTTATAGCAAAAATGACAAGAAGTGTACAGATACGAGAAAGGGAGAGCATGAAATGTCCTCCGAAGACGTCGATGCAGTGCTGCACCCCTATTGATCAGCCGCATTCAAAGCTCTGGCTGTGTTGCGCTATCGAGAACAGAAAATTGGGCAATGTCTTGAGCGACCGTGTCGGCTATGTTGCCCAACTCAAAGTCACCATACGGCCAGCCGCCACAAAGCTGCAGCCAGATGGACTGAACGCTAATTGCTTTGGCCGACGTGTCAGATGTCGCAAACTTGACAGAGGATTGCAGAGTTGGCAAAGAGATTGCGCATGGGTAGCCGTCGCCAGGCTGTGGCCGAAAGTCGTCGGCCGAGTTGTCGTCGGAGTGGCCATCCTCCCTGCCACCCAGGCCGAGAATATCCTCATCAATCTCGCCAAGGTAGGCCGCTTTGTAGAGACCGTGCATGACGTTCAGCGCGACAAGCCAGCGCCGCGCCGCCTTCCAGTGCGGCGTCCACGACGTCACGAGCTGTTGTATCAAGGCAGTGGACTGCTTGGCCTTGTCCCGAACGCCCGGTGTCCTGCAGGCCTCGTCTTCGGCATACTGCAGCCAGAGAAAGGTGTTTGCGACAATGACGAGGGAAGACGCCACCCAGACCGACTGGAGCGAAGACATGTCGTCCGTGCGCGCTGGGTCCACCAGGAACTGCAGCATCTCGCCAACCTTGAGTGCACTGGCGACGCACGTGTCAATCAGCATAGGGTCTCGGTGCAGGTAGGAGAGGCCGGCGGCATCTACGAGATCCACGAGCTTGGTGTATAGTGTCAGATGTGGTAGATAGCACTGGTGTGCGACACAAGAGGCACTGCACAGCAGGAACTGCATTGCGACAAACGAGTGCGCGTGGCCCAAGGCAGCCTGACCCTCATAGTTATGCTCGCTCCAGACTAGACTTGGGGGAAGGGAGCCGACCCAGTCGAGTAGAGATGCACTTCGTGTGAAGAAAACGCCTCGGGGATCTGTCGGCGGGAAGGCATCCTGATGCCGCCGCGACTTCAACGCAAAGTCGGCGAGATCGCTCCAGATGCAGACAGTTTTGACAAAATACGGGCTGATGCCCAGCTCAGACGGGCGCCGATAGGTGGCCAAGCTGGACAGCGTCACACCCCGGGTGGGCTCCTGATACACCAAGGACGAGTCTGTGCCAGGGACTGCGATCGAGACATTCTCGAGACTGACCGTCCGATGCTTGGCGAGGAGGTAAGCCAAAGACCGGTCGAACAACAGACAAGCCCAAAAGGTCCTTCTCCGGATCTCTTGCTCCTTCAAGCTGTGCTTTTCGTGGAAGTCCTTGTTCAGCCGCATGATCTCGGCCATGCGAATGGCCGTGCCCAAGAAGAGCCAATGGCGTGAGCCAGAGTTGGAAAGCAGCTCCGCCATGGCCAGAATAAGGTGTGCCTGGATGTGGGAGACTGCACATGTGTCAGCTACGGATTGCAGGCACTCCGGTTCCATACTGTACTCAAACACCGCATAGGGGACAAGGGTGGCTCGTACCGGTAGGTTCGTCGGACGCCACCTTGGCTAAGTACCTAGCCTTGTGCAAGTACAAGCGGGTCATTTCGGGAGAGGAAGAGGCCAGTCCAAAGAGCGCCTGGATATCTGGAGCATCTACATAGCGGCTGCACAAGGCGACGACCGCGGAGGCGAGGAGCTGATCTTGCTTGCACTTCAGCTCGAAGTCCGGCCGATGGTCG
Organism: Leptographium procerum; assembly: GCA_000806385.1. NCBI lineage: Eukaryota > Fungi > Ascomycota > Sordariomycetes > Ophiostomatales > Ophiostomataceae > Leptographium > Leptographium procerum. The sequence goes on from JRUC01000703.1 coordinate 12,947, forward strand.
AACGAGCAGAAATCGCTAGCAAAGTGACGCTCAAAGAAGATACCCAGACAGTGCTGTAGGCCGCGAGGGTCTAGTTCGCTCGTGAGCAGAGATGAGGAGGGCGTCGGTGAGATGGCGTTATCTGCCACGGCCACGCCCGGGATCACGGCTTGCCCACCTGTCGGGCTCCGGCCAGAAGGGGCATCGGGAGTAGGCCAGGCACAAGTAAGGTTCTTTACTCTGCAGTGTGTGCACCGCGGACGAACTCCATCGCACTTTGTCTTCCGCCGGCGGCTGGAGCGAGCATTAGCGACTAGTTGCACAGGCGGAGATGCACGCGGAGATGCAGCAAAAGGGAACGGGACGAACCAGAAATTGCATGCCAGCGGAGTTCTGGAAAACGTCCGGGCCATTGTCGGATTCTGCGGCTTAGACTGAGGCCGGCAGCCCTAAGGATATGAGATGAACCAGCAGGGTCTTGTGAGATAGGTAGGCTTTCTTGTGCATGCCGACAATCAGGGAATTGCGGATGTGTCGACGGCTTCGGGTTAAGAAGTCTTATCACCCTGCGGCCAGTTTAATGTACTAACCCAGTTCGTGTCTAGCCCATCCGCTCGGTCATCGGGTTTTCCGGAGTGCTACGGAGCATAACCGGGTTCTGGCCCAGACAAGGTGCATCTTGCTGTTTTGGACGTTGATATAAAGATTATAGGGACAAGTCCCGGCTCTCTCCACCACAAAGTGCACAAAGTGGAAAGGCGAGAGATGAAATTGAAAGCCATCGTGAATTGGTCGCAAGGCAGCAGCCTTTGTTGGATAAAAGCATGAAGATTATGAAGGCAGACTAAAAAACTAGTGCAGGCACTGCGGCAGTGAAAATCTGCACAG
>JRUC01000704.1:0-13812 GCA_000806385.1 Leptographium procerum
GCTTCTTCCTCCCCCTGCCCCTAGACTTTTATCACGGCCACCAGGGGGCCGACGCGCTCGATGGCCTGGTCGGACCCTTTATCATCCACTCTCGAGATGAGCCGACAAGGCAGCTGCTTCCCTACGAGACCGACCGCGTCGTCATGGTGCAAGATTGGTACCACGGCCCGTCCGGCGGGCTTCTGATGACGGCTCTGGCCAAGGGCAGCGAGTCGTCGCCCATGCCCAACGGCGCTCTGATCAACGGCGCCAACGTGGTGGACTGCGACCAGTATCCCGGCCGGCGGTGCGACAACTCGACCGCGCGGCTGGCCGCTTTGGACCTGCCAGTTGGCGCCAGCCACCGCCTGCGCTTCATCCACGTCGGTGCCTTTGCTTGGTTCGAGATCAACATCGACCGCCACCACAGCCTGCCCCTGACCGAGATCGACGGCGTCGACATTGAGCCCGCGCCCGAGAAGAGCATCCTGATCGCGCCCGGCCAGCGCTACAGCGTTGTCCTCACGGCCAACGCGACGGGTGCCGACGCCTTCTGGATGCACGCCCGCATCGCCACCCACTGCTTCTCTGAGTACACCCTGGCGGGCCAGGACAACCCCATGACGCAGGGGGTCGTACGCTACACGACGCCGTCAGACGACGAAGACGACAACGACGACGACGCCGCGCATGCGGCACGCTTGCCGACGACAGACAACGATGCCGGCGCCTTTATCGTCCTCTGCCGCGACATGCACACGCGGGCCTATGCGCCCTACCCGCCGAGGCCAGCGCCGGCCTACGCGGATCGCTCGTACTTTCTGCGCGTCAACCTCGAGATCGGCGACTGGCAGCTGCAGCGCGGATTCTTCAACCATTCGTCGTACCGGCCCAACCTGCTGTCGCCGGCGCTGCACCGGGCCGTGGACGGGCTGCGCGCTGGAGACGAGTCGTATCACGTGACCGGAGTCAGCCGGCAGGCGTTTAACGAAGCGTCGGAGCTGCTGATCAGCCACGCCGGCATCCAGGTGGTCGATCTTGTGCTGCAGAACTTTGACGAGGGAACGCATCCGCTGCACCTGCACGGCCACCAGCTGTTTGTGCTCGGCGCCGGACACGGGTATTTCCCCGGCTACGCCGCGCTTGGCATGGCGCCCATGGGCAGGGGACTCTTGAACCCCAGCAACACCACCAGCATCGCCAACCCAGTGCGGCGCGACGTCGCCACGGTTGAGGGCTTCGGCTGGACCCTGGTTCGCTTCGTCGCCGACAACCCCGGCATCTGGCGGTTCCACTGCCACATGATCTGGCACGGCGACGGCGGTATGGCCATGCTGTTCATGTCACGCACCGACGTCATGGAGAGCTGGGAGGTCCCGTCTGCGAACCGCGCGCTATGCGATGCCACAGCCGACGAGTTGGAGTCGGGGTCCGCGCCAAAAGACAGCATATGGTACGGCCATGGCAACTGATTAGCTTGTTAATGCATGAAACAATCAGGCATTATGGAAGAGCAGACAACGATGCAAGGATTTCCTCTTCAAGATCTAAAATCAGCTTGGAACCAAAGAATCAAACACAGAATCAAATATTAAATGAAAAGGGAATGCATTTCCTAGCAGATATAAAAACAAAAACAAAAAAATACAGCCCAGCCACAAAAATGATCCCCCCCCCGTAATGGCCGCCGGGGTGAAGGTGAGGAGACGCAGTGCAAAAATTCCTTTATCGCATCCTGCATGGTGACTCCCTTGCTTCTGCCTTCTTTCGCCTGTGCTTCTTCCACCAGTGCTTCTGTATCATGCACATATATTGTGCCCATGGTTCGTGCTGTTGTGCAATGCCTGCTAGTTGTAATCTAAGAAGCACGCAGTCGCATGCGGCAGGTGTACGCTCGCTCGATCTTGTTTTGGTTGGTTGCTGTTGCTGAGTGGGTATATTATCCCCCCTACCTTCGTCATTGGTCGTGTTTTTTTTGTTTCTCTTCCTTTGCTTTTTTTCTTTTCTTGATTTGTCTAGCCAATCGACTATGCGACGGCTGTGTCGGCTGCTTTGACGCTGAACTCCTGGAAGAAGCCGGCGTCGCTCTCGAGCTCCTCTTTGACCTGCTACTGTCAGTCTTCGGATTGAGTCTTCGGATTGACCAAGATGGGGCATCCCCCCTCTTCTTCTTCTTCTTTTTCGCCATTCTTCGCCATTCGTGCACTACTCACAATGTCCAGGCCGCCAACGAGCTCGCCCTTAACCCACAGCTGCGGGTACGTGGGCCACTCGGCGTACTCCTTAAGGCCCTGGCGCACCTCGTCGTCCGCCAGGATGTTGAAGAAGCCGTACTTGACGCTGTTCTCGCGCAGGAGGCCGACCAGCTGCCGTGAGAAGCCGCAGCGCGGCTCGCTCGGAGTGCCCTTCATGAATAGCATAACCGGCGCCGCCTTGACGAGGTCGCCCAGGCGCTTGAACAGCTCCTCCTTCTGCTTCGCCGGGTCTACTTCGGCGGCCTGCTGTGCTGCGGCGATGGGCGACAAGCCGTTGGCGGATGTGGAAGTAGAAGCGCCCCCTGCCAGTCCTCCTGCTGCTGCTCCTGCTGATGATGATGGCGCTGCTTTTGCGTACGTCTCGATCGCCGTGCGCACCTTGACGGCGCTGCTGCCGCTGACCGTCTCCAGGACCTGGCCGCCACGCAGCAGCACCAGGAACGGCACGGCAGTGACGTCGTACTTCTCGCTAATGTCGCTGAGCTCCTCGGCGTTGAGGGAGACCCATGAGGTGGCAGAGGGGTCGGCGGGGTACTCGTCGGCTAGGGCCTGGAGGACGGTGGCCATCTGGGCGCATGGCGCGGCCCACGGCGCGTGGAAGGAGATGATGAGGAGCGTCGTCGGCGGGAGGGACTGCAGGTGGGCATCCCACTCCTCGACGGACTTGATCTCTTGAATGCTGGACATTGTCGGCTTTGGCAGCTGTGCTGTGTTTCCGTGGAAGGGGGAGGGGAGGAGAGGAAGAAGAGGTCGAGGAGGTCGCGGATCGACGTCGCAGGTAGAGTGGAGAGAAAGTCGATGTTAGTACCGTGCTGAGCGGGCGTGGCCAGTTGTACGAGTACGTCGTAGTGTAGGTATGGTTTTGCGACTAAGAAAAAAGCATTTCCTAGAAGTTCACCAAAATCGCCGCCACTCGGACTTTGCTCTCCGATGTACGGCTGGCTTCCCGCTGCAAAAAAAAAAGAGGAAGGAACCCCTCGGAAGGGGGGCGAGTCGCCTTATTGGCGCAATCGTGCCTTGCGTCATTTTGGCATGGCCTTGCAGTAAAAGATTGATTACCGGGCAGACAGTGTTGCCACAGTACTAGCCACAGTATAATATAAGCCACAGTATGAGCCACATGGTTTACGAGTACCCGCGATTCAATCCCGGCTCTGTGAACAACAAAGCCATCGCCGCCATGTACATCTGACGCGAAAGGCAGAGGTTCTTTGCATTGGAGCCCTTCAGAGTGGATCGTCGTCAATGCACCATACAAAGCCAAATAACCTGATGAGATTACTGAGCATTCGTAAACTTCGAGTTCGTACGAGCAAATCGCTTCAGCCACCCTGTGACCGCGTAGCCACACAACGAGTAAGAGTAAGATGCATTACTATGGAGCTGTTGGCCATTGGTTATCAGCTTCGTGACCCTGCCCCATACATATGTAGTAGGGACTTCGCTGTTTGGCTGCGACGAAAAGGAGCGCCCAAGAACAGCCCGACGGCACGTACGGGGTCGAGGTTCTGTCTGATCTGTCCTGGCTGGTCTCTTTGCCTGACTATCAGTAGAGAATTTGCCGGATGTAGGGAGAGACATGCTCGCAGATATGCGCGCAAGTAAGTACATAGTAAGTAGCATCGCGATGGACGGTGATATTTTGTAATGGGGGTTTCGGGTAGCGCTTTCAAACATCAGAAACAAAATGTGCAACAGCCAAGACGGTCTTTGTCTCCAGAGAGAGCAGAGGGAGAGCGATACTCGTGATAGACGCTGACCGGGCAGGTAGTTCCAGCATGCACAGACAGCCGAAACGGGGGTACACGGCGGTGGCCGGTGGCTGGCTGCCCTGCTGATCCTGTCTGTTCCGGTTTTGATCCAAGGAAAGGTGTCTAAAAAGGGGGGAACAGTCGCTAGGGTCTGCGCGCTAAGCCGATAGTGATCGGAAGAGACGCCCCACTGTAACAGGTGGAGAGTGTACGAGTACTCGTATTAAGCTGTGACGCTGACTGGGAGGCCACTTTGTGGCTGGTCAGGTTCGCCGCGGTGTTTGTTACATACTCCGTAGTAGGTGCGAGTATGAGTGTGCTCCCCAACGTTAATATTAAAGAATTAGTACATACGACTATGCATTTCAGTAGCCAAAAAAAAAAAAAAAGCGAAGGCGCACCGCCCAGTGTTGGCCCACTACGAGTACCCCCCCAAAAATGAGAGGCCGCCCTAGGAGCTTTCTGCTAGCACGCCCCGGCCTTGGAACACTTAAAACACCCCTGGCGACCACGTCTAGCGGGTTAGGCCCCAAAATTTTACCCTCTGTCTATAAGAATTTAAGTCTGCCAAGCACCCAAGCCAAGGGATCTTTCATCTGTCCTCAACCACTCATCCAACCAATATTGTGCAGCTCCTCCCATTCGCCATCGCATCCGGCACGCACTCGCACACTCCCGACCTCCATCTCGTCAACTCCCAAAAAAACTCTTCAGAAGCCCGATATCCTCTCTTCACAATGTCCAACCAGCAATACTACCAGCAGGGTCCGCCACAGCATTACGGCCCTCCCCAGGGCTATCCCCAGTACCCGCAGCAAGTGAGTTTCCTTTGAAATCCTATCTCTTGGCCTTCCTCAGCCCTACTATGTAGCTCTTGAATATGATTGCTGACCATTCCAGGCATATGGACCGCCACAGCAACAAGGCGGCTACTACCCTCCCCAGGGCGGCATGCAGTACCAGCAGGCTCCTCCGCCGCAGCGACAAGGTGGCGGCGACAGCTGCCTGAAGGCCTGCTTGGGTGCAGCGCTCTGCTGCTGTGTCTGCGACGAGTCCATGGACTGCTGTCTCGACTGTTGCGAAATGTGCTAAGAGTCGCCTCCTCGGACACGATATAATATGCGTGCGCGCTACCAAATTGGCTCGCCGTGTTTGCGGCGCATCTGCCACCGCATCTACCATCCTCGCTCCGTCAAGATTCAATAGCGACCAGGGCACTCTCTGTAGTCCCTTGGAGACATTGCCGCTGAGACGGAGAACATGAGCGACAAACGGTTCAGGCAGAAAAACGGTTGTGATTTATAGAAAGAGCTTGCCTACAGCACAAGCCTACGGCAAGGGGGGTCTTGGCTGGGTCATTCACGATCTTTTTCTTTTTGGGGGTGATTTTGCTGGGCTTTCGCTGGTATGGCCTTAGGTTGTCGCCTGCTTTCATCAGCATTTTTGATTTCGGCTGTTCTTGTTTTCTGTTATCCAATACCAACGACGAGAACGCATGCAGAGAGTTTATAGTCGATCGGTAATGAAGGAAAGCGAAGCGAGCGAGCTAATCGGCTCGTCCACTGCTATGTTACAAGATTCTTTCTCTCATGTGTATCTTATCTTACTATCCGGAGAATTTACTTTGTATTAATTTGCTAAGATACCTGCCTTCTGCCTATTTGTTAGAAGCAGGTTTAGATGGATGTGACCTCACCATATTAGGTCTGTGTACTCCGTAGGCAGCGCGAGTTCTGAGGTGGCTGAGAAGAAGTGATGGTCTCTTAGCGCAGAAGCTGCACTTTCTTTTTTTTGCTGGCTTGGCATGTAAATGGCGAGAATACCCCAAAGTGGCGGGGAGGCGCGGGGAGGCAGCAGCAATTCAAAGCAGTGCGAGTAAACAACGGCTGCGGCCTAGTGGTCGTCATCGTTTCTGGCGTTGCTACACCGTAAAATCTAGGCACGGTGCATAGACTGTGCGCAGACTTTATTCGCACATGCTCTGAGGCTGCCGAGTCCTTATTACATAGTGCAGCGGGAGCGTTGAAAATACCGTTGCCTATAATGCTATGGACCTCCTCTACATCATTCTCGGTCTGTCCCTGGTGAGATAACCGTGAGGTATGTAGCAACTCCCGGCTCGCAAACAGACAGCATCAAGTTGCTCAGTGGCCAAACGGTTTCGCTATCCATGGCCAGTGGTGGCCACCACAGCCCCGCCTTTCACCTGTGCTCCTGCCCCACCCAGCTTTACTATGTAGGCACAGCCGCCCTGCTGTCCTTCCCTTAATACTGCCTTCCTAGCAAAGGGGAATCCGGCATCACCACAAAACCCGCTCCGAATTCGTCCATCCATCAGCTGAACAGAGACGATACTAGAAATTACCACTAGTGGGGGGCTCTTGTTTTCCAGGCTTCCTCCTATTCTGTCCTTGTCGTGCTGCGTGCAGCTGTATTCCTTCATTCCTCCCCCGTCTCTCTTACTCTCTCTCTCTCGCTCGAGTGTCTTTCTTTGTCTCTCTTCTTCCGGACCCCCCCCTCCTTTCTCCCCCTTATCTCTTAGCGAGAGCAGTGCACCCCGTCTTCCCCCTTAAAGCTTGTACCTCGCCAGCCATGGCTTCTCTTAACCTGTCGATCAATGGCCCGTCGATCCGGAGCAGCTACGACTCTGTCATCAACAGCACGAAAGCTTCGTCCCAGTCGCACTGGGCTCTATTTTCCGTCCAGGCACCGCTTCTCAATGCGTTCCAGGACTCCGGTGCCAAAGAAAGCATCCTTAAGGTCGACACTACTGGATGTATGTTAAACCCCCTCCCTCCCAGGTCGTGTTTTTTTGTTAGGTCTGGCACCCTCCCAGTAGGACTAACGGTGACCAGCGGGCGAGCTCGAAGAGCTGATCGAAGACTTCAACGACGGACGCATCCAGTTTGCCTTTGTTCGCGTGCAGGACCCCAACAGTGGCCTCCCGAAGTATGTCTTTATCGCCTGGTGCGGCGGCGGCGTCCCGGAGAGGACAAAAGGCTATTTCACTAGCCACCTCACCGCCGTCTCCAAGATCCTTCACGGCTACCACGTCCAGATCACCGCCCGGTCACAAGAAGACCTCGACCCCGAGACCATCATGAAAAAGGTTGCCGACGCTTCCGGTGCCAAGTATTCTGCTGGTGGATCTGGCTCTGCTTCTTCTAGATTTGGAGGCCCGCCGCCCCCGGTGGCCAAGAAGCCTGTCTACACGCCTACGAGCTCCTCGGTGGCGAACCCGCTGATTGCCGCCCGCAACCGGCGACATGACAACGTGGACGAGGACGGCTGGGGGGCTGACGCTCCTCAGATCACCCGGACCCAGCTCGAGAAGGTCGAATCTGCCTACAAGCCGACTAAGGTCAATCTCGCAGAACTCACGAAGCAACATCAGCCCGAGCCGGCATCGCGCTCTGCCACCAGCAGCAAACCTGCGGAGGGTTCGGGATCTGACGTCATCGGCGGTGGCTACCGGCCGGTTGGAAAGGTGGACATTTCCGCCATCCGTGCTGCAGCCAAGAAGAAGGACGATGACCGTCCGACCATCGTCAAGGGTGCCTATGAGCCGGTTGGCAAGGTCGATATCGCAGCGATCCGGGCCAAGGCACGGAACGAGCGGGACGATCGTCCAGTTGCTGTCAAGGGAGCCTACGAGCCGGTTGGAAAGGTAGACATTGCAGCAATCCGGGCCAATGTACAGCATGTTGCCGAGAAAGGCGAGCCGGTCGTTGAGTCTCCGATGCCAAAATCGCTCGCTGACCGGAGCGCCGCCTTCAGCGGGTCCCAAGATGCGGAGCGGATAACGTCTCTCCCGAAGCCCAAGGTAGCGAGCAAGTTTACCGGCGCATCATCGTTCAGGGGCACTAAGGCACCGACACCCGGCGGCTTGGGTCTTGGCGCGGTGAGCGCCCCGAAAGCGCCGGTAGTCGGTAGTGCCAGCCGCACTTTTGCCGATCAGGGCGGCAAGACGCCGGCGCAGTTGTGGGCCGAGAAGAAGGCCAGGGAGGGTGGAGGAGGCTCTCTTACCTCGCCATCGCAAACGTCGCCTCTGGCATCGCCCCTCTCGTCCCAGAAGAGCGGTGGAGAGTGGAAGAGCGGCTACAAGGGCAAGAGTTGGGCTCCGGTGCCTGTGGCCAGCTTTGGCCATGCTGCCGTGACCGAACACAGGACTGGAGAGTCACTTTCGGACGAGCCGCCAACCCGTGCCGAGCCATCAACAGAGCCGCCCAGCAGCGGAGGTGTTTCTGCGCTTCGCGATCGTTTCAAGGGCGCTCAGCCTATGGGCCAGCAAGCTCCGTCGGCCTCTGGAATTCCCCACCACGACCAGTCACGGGACCTGGATGAGGAGGAGGAGGACAGTGCACCGCCGCCACCCGTCCCCTCGGCCTCTCGGCCGTCGGGCGGCTTCCAGCTTCCCGGGCTTCCATCGCGGCCCCCGCCGGTGGAGGAAGATGATGTGGATAAGCAAGCGCACGAGCGGGAACAGTCCCCGATCCGACTTGCTGTTCCTGTTGCCCGGGCACCTGAACCAGAGCCGGAACCGGAACCGGTGCACGAGCCAGAGCCGGTGCGGGAGCCAACGCCAGAGCCTGCGCCGGTTGCTCCCCGTCCTGTCCCAGTACCGACTCACGAGGAAGAGGAGCACCAGGCAGCGGAGCCGGAGCATCACGCCGCCAGCAGTGGCCAGAGCGCCCTTATTCAGTACAGCTACGAGAAGGCCGAGGACAACGAGATTGATCTGGTGGAAGGCGAATACGTCGCCAACATTGAGCAGGTGGACGAAGACTGGTGGATGGGCACGAACTCCAAGGGCGAGACGGGCCTGTTCCCCAGCAACTATGTGGAGCTCGTAGATGATGCGGCCGAACAGCATCACGAGGAGGCAGACGAGGGCCCGGCGGCTCTGTCCCACCCGCCGCTACCGCCACCGGCTGCAGAGCCTGAGCCACAAAGCGACCACCCGGCCGAAGAGCATCCTTGGGCCGTCGCCGAGTACGACTACGAGGCCGCAGAGGACAACGGTAGGCATTCCCCCTCGATCTCAATGACACCGTACTTCAAGACGAAAGGCATGAATTTGCTGCTGACACACCAACAGAGTTGAGCTTCCCCGAAGGTGCGCACGTCACTCACGTTGAGTTCCCCGATGACGACTGGTGGTTTGGCCACTACAACGGACAGTCGGGTCTCTTCCCGTCCAACTACGTCCAGCTGCAGCGCTAGATTGGGCGTCCCTGCAATGTCGGAGCGAAGTGGTGGGAGGCTAGAATTTTATTTCGCTTTTTTTTTTGAAAGAGGAGAGGGGAGCGTGAGAGAAGGAAACCGGATGTGATGCTGCATTTCCGTTTACAGTCTCGTTTCTGTTACTTCTCTTCTTTACCTTTTATTCGTTTCTTGTCGTGTCTTGTCGGTTTACATAAAAAGTTCATTCCCTGCCAGGTGTATTTTTCCTGCTTCACTTGAGCCATCAAATAATGCCACCTTTCAGAATAGTGGCGTGCAGCAAAACGAAAGTGGGCTTTATGCTCGCATGTCGTTAACGGGTAAAAAGTGAGGAGCACGGAAGCAATAACTTTCTGCCTCTGAGTAAGAGGGCAGAGGCAGTCGTAAACTTTTGTCAGGTAATACAATTGGCGCCATTTCTTTTGTTTTATTTTACCGCATAATACATGTGAGAAAAGAAAACAAAAGAAAAAGAATGAGTAAAGCCAAAAAAGGAAAAAAAAGAAAAAAAAAGAAAAAAAGAAAAAAAAGAAAAAAAAGAAAAAAGAAGGAAAGCAAGAAAAGGCTAAGATGCATCCCTCATTCTTTTTTGACCACTGACCAGCACTGGTTGCCAACATAACCCTTTGAATGTTTTTGTCCCTCACCCACCACAATACCGCTCGCTGTACAGAGCCCCAAAAGCCATTCCCCTCGAGCCGTCCACTTTTTTATAGCTTCCATCAGTAGATTCTGTTGTTGTGTCCCAAGTCCCAAACTCCTCTGTTCTGGTCTCTTTGTTCCTCAATAAGACCGGTCGCGAACAGTCGTAATGTATATATAAATCCCTTGCCTGTTTGCGCTATCCAATAAACTCGCTGGTCAAAAGCGTCTCCCATGGTTTTCCCGTACTCCAAGCCCTTTTCATGAGCGCCATCGCACTGGACACCTGCACAATAACACCGTTAGCAGCCGCATGTATTAGTTGAAACAAGTGGGAAGTGCCAACATCGCTTACCTGCATCATAGCTGTGCCCTCTATGCTGACCATCCTTTTCAGCACTTTCTTCCGTATCCCGGCATCCGTGCATTCGCAACCTGCAGTGAAGAGCGGGAACAGCAGACAGTTCTCTGCTGTGCCACCAAACCGCACCTGGTCGATGCACTCCAATATACGCAGAACAGGCTCCTGCACGTTGGGGTGGCCCGACGGCTTTCCCAAGACGCGACGTTCCAGATGCACCAACGCCGCCCAGTGGTAGGCAATGTTCATTGCCTCCATCTCCTGCCGGTCCCAGCGCACAATGTCACCAGATCGGTGCAGGTGTGCGCATGGCCGCGGAGTCTGAAACATGCTGTCACGCACATCGACCTCGAGAGACTCGACCTTCATCACCAGATCCTCACTTGGCGTCCAGGCCGTCAGGCCCGCGTTTTGTATCCGGATCCGCTCTGGCTCGCACGTACGCACAAGCTCGGCAATCTGTGACAAGATGTAGACACAGCGTGTTGTGAAACCCATGATGCAGTCAATCTCATCATCGTCCTGTGGGTTGTACACCTTGTAGTCCAGAATCCACGCTGGTGAGGCATCCGTGGGGCCTCCGCTCAGACCACCCAGGACGTCTATGTATGCGAACCAGCTCCAGAGAAACGAGCATACCTGCCCCTCGAGCGTGCTGTGATGGTCCACACGCAAGCCCTCGGGCCGCGCAGCGATAATCTGTCTTGCGAGCATCAAGTGCGTCTGCCAGGGAATGCTGTAGCCGAACGTCGTCGGTGACAGGATAGCTAGCGATGCCAGCATGATAGCTGTCGCTACGTTGGCGTTGGATATCTTCTTTTTGTGGTCGTCTAGCGCCTTTCGGAGTGCCGGAAAGATATCCTGCACCCAGAGAGCAATGCGCATGACCGGCTCTGGCTGGCACAAGACGTGTGCGCGGTGTGAAGCGGAGTATGCCAGCAGCAGGCTGAGAAGGTTGTCGTTCATGAGAGCCATCTGGGGGAGAATGGTGCGGAACGGGTTCGACTGTGGGTCATCGTGCGGGACGAGAATGCGAGCTGTGTGGTTGATGAAATGGTGGAAATACTGCTCGTTGTTAGAAGGGAAATACAAAATACAAAATACATACACACGGATCTGCTAGAGAGAAAAGGGGGGGGGGGAATGCGATGGAGGACTAGCTTACGAGCAAGTTCATCGGATTGTCCGTCAGCTTGGGAGGCAGCTGTCCCAGCGCTCGAGGAATGCGCACGGCAACTGGATTGGTGTAGTAGCCTGCTTTATCAGGGCTGGATTCATCATCAAGCGGAGGTTGACCTCTGTCACGAGGAGGCTCGGAATCACCAGAATCAATGGCCACGCCAGATATAGCATTTACGTCATCGTTTTTGCCTAGGTCTAGGTCACGCATGCCACAGTCGATTCCGTAGTAGGGGACATAGTGCCTGTCGTCGTGCCTGCAGCTTGACCGATGATGCTCGCCCCGGCCGCTCACGGCATCGAGTGGCGAGTCCACGCCGGCTGCTGACATGGTCGGTGGCGTGCCACCAGCAGAAGCAGGGTCTGTAGGTCGAGAGAGCAGCGAGCTGACGCTGAGACGACGGAAGTCGTTGGCGGCCTGCAGCTGCAGAAGGGTGTTGGCGGCATGAGGCGATGCGAGAGAGAGGCTGTCGTCGCTGAGCCGCGGTGAGGAGTCGTCATATGTCACCCGCGATGAGGCAACAGACGCAAAAGTCATCTGGCGAGGCGAAGCCGCAGACTGTGTTGACCTAGAGCCTGCAGACGGCGAGATGGGCCACTGCCAGGCAAAGTCCTTCTCACTCACGTCCGAGTCGAGGCGAGGCCGCTTCATGTTCTGGCGGCGGCTGTCAGCCGTGCCCACCGAGGACGACACGCTCCCATCGTCGGTGGCCAGAGGAGTGCCCGCAGTCGGCAGCGGGGTTCGCGCTGCATCGGCGGCTCTGGACGGCGGCGGCTGCGGCTTCGATCTTGAAGCAGAGGCTCTGCGAACAGGTGGCGCGGACGTCTGCACCTCAAACCGGAAAGTAGTCGGCAGCGATGACGTCGTTACAGGCGTGAGTCTCTGGAAGGGCCCGTCCACTTTCGCAAACGAGCTAGCTGATCCAGCTGCTCTAGCCACTGCGGCCTTTGAAGACCGGGACGCCGGAGCTGTCGGGGTAGAGAGCACCTGGACAGGCATGAAGCTCAGCTGCTGGCCTGACCCTTTTGACGCTGAGGGCATGGAGGAGGCGGACGAAGCGGTGGAAGGAGGCGACGAAGAGGCGCTCTGCCCAGGCTGTGGCAGGGGCAGTTGGCGAAAGGACGGTTCCGCTTCAATGCCGTCATCGTGCTGGCTGCCCTCGTCGGCAAAGTCGATGCCGTCTAGCATGACCCCCTCGCCGAGCTGGACGGCTTTGAGGTGCGGCCGCTTGCTTCGGCGGCCATCCCAATTCAATCGAATGCCGTAGTCGCACTTGTAGCCTCCCTTCACACATCTGGTCAAAGGTTCACGGGTGTTAGCTGTCTCCTGTTGGCAAGACTACGGAGGAAAAGGGCGGCGAGACGGAGAAGAAGAAGGGGGGAGGAAGATCCATACTTGGCACAGCTTGGACGCTCCTCGGTGCATTTCACTTTTCTAGCCTTGCAAGACCTGTCGCAAAAGGGCACGGCGCCTTGTCAGCACGTCATACTATGTAGACAACCCTAGCAAGAAGAGCCCACAGCCCGCAGCGGAGAAACAGAAACAAGGCAAGGGCGCGAACGGGGGCTTTGGTGGCTTGGTGGGCCGTGGGAAAAAAAAACGGTGGGCGGGGAATGGCGACTCACCAGCATCCGTTCCGGCTCCGACTCTTTGGCTCCCGGCCATCTGGGTTGCGCGGTCGGGGCATTGGCAAAGTTGCAGGTCTTGACCGCTGAGGGACGGCAGAATAAAAAAAGGAAAGTTTTCTTGTCTGAGCGACCTGGAGCAAAAGAGGCTGACCGGTCGCGTGTGATTCAGGGCCAGCAAAGCCGCAGAAGCTGCTGACCGGCAAAGGCAGAGAATGGCAGCGCTACCGCGACGGAGTGCATGGGCGATGGCATGCTCCTCCTGATCGACTTGGTGGTGTTTTTTTGTTGGGTGTGTCCCTTCTTCGATTCTGTGGATGACCGCCAGCTGCAGCCCCTGTTTACGGATCGCGTCGATGAGAGAGGGGCGGTCACGACGTTGAAAGAGAAAATGGTGGCTAGACCTCTAGACTATGTATCTGAAGAGGCCCGCAAGATAGGGCTGGCCGGTGGTAGGTGCTTTTTTTTTCCTCGTTTGTCTAGTATGAAATGCAGCCGGCTAGTAGTAGATTAACCTGGGTGAGGTCCTGGGGTGGTCCGATTGATGCTACCATGTAATGTGTTTCGGTTGAGTTCCTAATGGCAGTAGTCTGTCCGGACGGAGTCTGCAACTCCTCTTTACCGTATTTTCGGGCAAAGTCGCTCCTGCCTGTTGAGAGAGGGGCGCGCCTTCCCTCTTTTTTCGCGCTCTCTTTCTACATGGTGCTGGACACCTGGATAGTAAGATACGAGTAGCATTTATCAGCCTACGCGCCTTGGGATGGGAAGGAATAAGGTGGGGGGGGATGCATAGCCT
>JRUC01000705.1:0-13797 GCA_000806385.1 Leptographium procerum
CGCCCCGTCCATCCCCCGCGCGTCATACGGCACCGCCCCGCCCATGCCACCGTTGTAGATGTAGTCTAGTTTCGCCATCGTCGTCTCCGGACCCACCGGCAGCGGCCCGACCATGTATTCCTGCGCCACCGGCTCCGTCCGGCCCCCCTCGTACAGGATCACCCGCGCGTACTGCGCCGGCTGCGTCCCGTTGCCGTCCACAAACGCCAGCACGTCCGACTTGTTCATGTGCACCGTGTCGATCCAGTACACCTGGTTGTCGTTGATCCCGGCCTCCTCCTGCTGCGTCAGGTTGAGCCCCTGTGCCGGGTCGTGCAGCCACTCCCACACCGCCCTGTTGTCCTCCTCCGAGATTGGCGCCCACACGTTGGGCTTCGGCGCCTTGGTTGTCACCGCCTTGGACGACGATGGCGACACCCGCTGTCTGCCCGAGCCCGCCGTCGTTGTCCAGTCGTCTGAGTCCCCCCACTCGCCCGCCCGGCTGATCGAGATCGAAACATCATACCCGCACAGGGATGCCCCAATCCGCAGCAGCACGAGCGTGATCAGAACACCGACAATGCCCCGGAGCATCGCCGTGACTCGCTGCCAAAGTCTCGTTCCACCTCCTCCTCCACCACTCCCGCCAGCCTTGGCAGCGTATGTGTATGTGTATGTTGTTGCCTCTAGGTCGTCGCCGCCATTGTCGGCTGCATGTTGTAGCTGCTCCGCCGTCTTGAGCTCTCCATCTGCAAAGGTCGAGACTGCGAAATAGGGAGCCATGGCCGCCGTAAGTCGTCTGCTCGTCTGCTCGTCTGCTCGTCTGCTCGTCTGCTCGTCTGCTCGTCTGCTCGTCTGCTCGTCTGCTCGTCTGCTCCTTGCTCCTTGCTCCTTGCTCCTTGCTCCTTGCTCGTAGATGGCTAAATCGACAAGCTCGACAGCCTAATCGACTCGACTCGGCCCAACCTTGGCCTCGACCCCCGGCCTCGAGGGCCTCTTATCTTGCGGGCCAAACCCTCTTGGCCGGCCGTTTCCGTGATAAGCAGTGGCCCCGCGGAATAGCACCAGAGACGCATTCGGCAACTCCATGCGGCGCCTAGCTCCCTGCAGTCATCCCTGCAAGCATCTCTGCTCTTTCATAGTGGGGCCGGCCAATCGGCCTGGCTGATACGGACTATTGTCGAAAAAGTGTACCGAGCCTATGGACGGATTAGGATACTTTGTCCCGACAGACCAACAGCAGAATAATAGCAGAACAGCAGAATAGCAGCCACTAACTGGGGAAGCCCCACGTGAGTTGTGGGGTCTCCTTCCTTTTTCCTTGGAAGGCACGTGCCAGCGCTGTCTGCATCTTTAAAGATCGGCGCCCATGCACTGTGCACAGGCCAATCGGAGTCCATCTAGCTTGGATAGCCTACTCCAGCCAGGGCACCGCCTTATCTCCCTGCTTCATACCCCCTCGCCTTTACTCCGTTACCGCTCTGGCTTCGTACATAAGCAGTGCCGGCCCCTGGCTGATAAGCCGGCGTGTATATGAGACAATCTTGTTATCGTCAGCATCCCAGACCGGCCAAGAGCACGTCCCATAAGCGGAGCCTCGTCGGACCAAATGTAGAGCCGCGAGAGATTGTCTGTGACGTATGCTTTATCGTCCACACAAAATGTGATGACTAAAGCCAGAGGTGAGTCGATGCTCTGGCTCAACAGGAACAGAAATAGCATATTGCGTTTCATACTCTTACTGCTATAGGACTACAAACTGTGGGTGGCAATGAGAACGCCGTACACCACCTCATCATGCTAAAACAGCCAAACCTCAGACCCCCCCTCAGTCTTCCTCTCAGTTGATAGGATCCATGCGCTCCTGCAAGTCCAAGATCGAGTCCAGCTTCACAATGTCTTCTGATATGAGCTGCCGCAGCACGCGTATGGTCCAGCCCTGACAATTCTCCGTCACCTCCCTGCGATTTTTAGCCCGCGGTGGCGGCTCGCTTCGAGCCACCTGGTCCACCACAGCAAATTCAGCATCGCCAAGATCTGTATTCAGTGTCTGGTGCCAGCCGAAGGTGTCACAGCTGAAAAGGTCAACGTCGCTCTCGTGGTCGTAGTGCATACACTCGGCGTCTCCGGTGACCTGCCAAGCCTGGCCGAGTGTCTCCCCCCTGAAGTCAGTGCGGGCAGCATAGAGAGCCCAGTGCTTGGGCTCGCCTTCTACCTACAGACGGGCGACGACGTGCAGCTTAAGAGGCTCGGGCTTGGTGGCGTCGGCTGTTGGTGCTGGCTCTAGCTGCCTCCAGTCTTCCAGCGGCCTCCTGTGAACAGCGTCGACTCGCCTGGTCCATTGTGAGCCGTCCGAATAGGTGACGTATTGTCTGCCGCGACGTTCGACATCTTCGACAATGTATCGTGTAGCTCCTGCCATCTTATGCACCTGTAAATGACTCTAATGAAGATGAAGATGAGGGATTCCTGATGATAAGAATGAGTACAGTCAGGATAGATGGATTAGCATCATGTGGCATATTTGGCCGCCAGGCAACAGCCCGCTGGCCGACCTAAGGCCGATATTGGGCGCACAATGCACACTCAATGTCGCGTCACACGTACTTTTCTGCAGCAGAATGCTGCTTCGCCTGATGTAAAAGTCGAAAAGTTCCTACACGCAAAGATGTCCTAGCCAGTTATTGCAAAAACTTTCTCGCCTGCAGAGCATATGTTTTCCAGAAAGGCTACCTCTTTTCTGAGCCCGATTTCTTTTTATATAGTTATGTCCACTTCTCCAGTCAATCAAGCTGTCGGTAAACTTGGCCCATCAAATAATGTATTGCCCACTTTTCAGCACGAGGTTCAGTGTCCGTACCAGTCTTGGCATATTGTTGCCGGCTTTTCAACAGGTGACCGTAGTAGCTGTCATCAACACCACTTTGTTATTAGTAACGCCGAATTACCTTTTAGGAAAGACAGACCCCTCCGGCATACGCAGCAGGGGCTTTCTGCACGAACAACTCGTACAGCACACGATACAGTAGTCTCTAAACATGTTAACACAAAAGCCATATAAGAGAGGTCTGTCTAGATTGTACGAAACTAAACTGCTAACACCCCCTAGTTGATCCAGATGATCTAGATTTTGGAGAGCAGCTTGCGTGGCAACCAAGATGCACCGTCACTCTGATTTCACCAGATGTCGTCGTCAAGTGGGGGGAGAGAAAGTCCAACCATGCGAAGAGTCGGCTATGCGTCTCATTCAGCAGCAAATTCCGAGCATCCCCATCCCTGAGTTGCCTGCACTGCACAGAACCAACTACCATTTCAATGATGATAGTGTCTTACTATGGGGAGCTGATGCTGATTTTGGCGATAACCCCAGGAAAGTCGCTGAAAACTGTCTCCTCTAGTTTACTTGTACTGTTCTTCCCTCTTCCCCTCCACCTCCTCCTGTCTTCACCCAGCCCTCGCCGCAGACGCCGCCCTCCTTGGAACCGGCGATGAGCACGTCCTCGCCATCCGGCCCGACCAGCGGCAGGTAGAACTGCGCGATCTTGACGCTGGCCTGCGGCACGTAGTGGAAGATGAGCGTGCGCCGGAAGCGGTCGGCCGTGCGGTTGGGTCCAGACCCGTGCACGACGCTGCCGTGGAACAGGAGCGCGTCGCCCGGCTGCATCCGCGTCGGCTCTGCCGTCATGCCGTCCGGCAGACGCAGCGTCTGGCTGCTAAACGACGTTGTCTTGTCGGCCTCGTCGGCCGGGCACACGAGCGCGTATTGGTGCGAGCCGGGCACCAGGCGCAGGCCGCCGTTGTCGTCGTCGACCGGGTCCACGGCGATCCAGACGCCGATGCACGTCTCCGGGTGGGCGCGCAGAGCGCTGTTGTCCTGGTGCAGGGCCTGGCCGCGCGCCGTGGGCGGCTTGAAGTAGAACATGGACTGGGCACCATGCACGGGCGCGCCGACGACGGCCTCGACGCGGTCGACGATGCGGCGGTCCAGCATGTAGCGGCGGGCGAGACGTCCGGCGGCGAGCTCGGGGCGGCGGTGCGGATGCACGAAGCGCGGGTAGCGCGCGAGGACGTCGTCGGCGGGCACGTAGTCGTCGAAGCCGAGCGCGCTGCGATCGTCGTGCACCTGGGCCGTGAAGGCAGCACGGATCTCGTCCACCTCGGCCGCGTCCAGCAGGCCGGCGACGTGGACGACGCCGTGCTCCTCATAGTGCCGTCTGAGATCGGCGTCGGGCTCGACGGGCGTGATCATTTTCTTGGTGGAGAGTTCTTGATAGAGAGGGATGTCAGGAAGGTCAAACTATCTAGTGAATGAGTGCCGACTGCCGCTTACGATGCCACTACCAGTCTTTTTTTTTTACGACAGCAGCCATGGCTAGCTATATCTCTCGCCTCATGCTTACGACAAGCTCAGAACTTTAGGCTCGCCAAGATTAGCCCGAACCACCGAGCAGCCCGGAGACGGGATCCTGAATGAGGGGCCCCGCGGGGGCAGACAAGTAACAAGTAAATGTGGGCGCTTTCTGCAAAGGGATTTGTGGGAATAATTCTGCGATCTCGACCCACTTCCCCATGAGAAGTCACAGCCGCTAAACAACACCCCCCCCATAATGAGCTCCGTCGACTCACTCCCGCGCGGCCTCGTCCTGCAGCACAGCGGCTTTAAGGCCCTCTTGGACGGCCGTCTTTTTGTTGCCCCCGTAGCCGGGCCGGTCGGGCGAGTCCTCGACGTCGGCACAGGGTGCGGGATATGGGCCGCCGAGCTTGCCGCAGACCATCCGGCGGCCACCGTCATCGGCATCGACGTGTTCCCCCAGCCGACCGTTTTGGCACCGGCCAATTGCCACTTCCTTATCCGGGACGCCGAGCAGGACTGGGACGGGGACGAGCTAAGCGGCGGCGGCTTTGACCTGATCCACACCCGCCTCGTCCCCTTCCACGCAGACAGCGTGCCGTCTGTTCTTCGCCGCTGCTACCAGTCGCTCCGGCCGGGCGGCTACATGGAGATGCACGAGGCCTGGCCGCCGTGCCGGACCGACGAGCCCGCCGACGCCCCTGATCACCAGTCCAAGGTCATCGAGTGGACCAGGCTCCGGCTGGAGGCCGCGTCGAAGCTCGGCATCGATCAGGCGATTACGGGCAGCCTGCCCGAGCTGCTGTCCGCGGCCGGCTTCGTCGACGTGCAGTCGCAGGATCTCAAGTGGCCGATCGGCCGCTGGATGGACGACGAACGCATGAAGGCCGCCGGCGACATGAACCTGGAGCTGCTGCGGCTCAGCCTGCAGGGCCTGTCTAGGGAACTGTTGGCAGGGTCGGGCATGAGAGAGGACCAGATCGACCAGCTGCTCGAGCAGGTCAGGAGAGAGCTCGGGGTCGGAAAGATCTACAGCCCGGTCCGGATTGTATGGGCGAAGAAGCCGCAGTAGCCATGCAGAAGTACTGATCTTGAGTTGATCCAGGGCGAGGTACGGAGTTTTAGCCTAGAAAGCGTGTGTCATTAATGTTCAGGGAGATTGAAGACAGTCTCTGCGATCAGTAATGTCTTGAAATAGAGTTTCTTACATAGTATAACATCCACTTCCATCCAACTCCAACGCTCACCCCAACCACATCAACAGAAAACTAGCACCAACCGCGACCGTCTATTTTTCTCTGCGTTACATTTCCCTTCACTGTCCATAAAGCCTTAATCAGCCACAATACTGGTCTGCAACTTACGTATCCTGGGGCCATAACCGGACGTCGATCTCTTGTAGTGACGACACCATGATGTCATGATGCTGTGACACAAAGTAGAAAGGCCGGGGTCAATATAAGTTTCCTCACGGCCGCAAACTTGGTGTCTTTTGAGAAACGGCACATTCCGGCCTACTTCCCTAATTTCAGGCAAGCGCAAGCCCAACCGAGCTCACCTTAAACACGACCCACCATTTCTTGAATAGCTCTACCCGTCCTTGGTTCCACAACGCCATCGGTTCTGGCCCAGATGATGGAGTCGGACAGTGATCTCAAGTTTGTTTGCGGCGGGCAGGAGGTCAACGTCCATAAAGCCGTTGTCTGCCGGCAATCTCCAGTGATCAAAGCGGCAGTCCAAGGAGGGTTCCAAGTGCGTCTTCCTAACAGTAGCAGGATAAGTCGGCGTGCTAGGCTTGCTTACCCAAGGCAATGTAGGAATCGCAGACAAATACCATTACAATGGATAACTTCCAACCCGACACTGTCAACCGGTTGGTCCAGTTTCTATACACCGGCGATTACAATATTCAAGAAGACGATGGCAAAACTCTTACGGGTAGGGACTATGTTGATGAGATTAGGGGAAGGTAGAACACGGCTGCTAACAGCTGCTACTAACAATACAGAATTAGCCGACGAAGAGAATGGCATTGAATCACCTCGTACACTGTTACCGTCGGGGCTAGCCGCTGATGCCGTCCTTCTTGAACATGTTCGTGTTCATCATATCGGCGACTATTACTTACTTGATGAGCTCGTTTCATTGGCGAACAACAAGATTAAAAACTTTCTTGACAATACCGGAAAGAATCATCGTAGCGCTAAAGGCATTCCCGCAGCAGTGGAGCTAGCCGTTGAGTCGGCAGCAAACGATGAGCTGCTAGAAATTTTAGCCGCGTCAACCATGCTGAACTTGTCGACTTTTCTGGAGTCGGACCAACTTGAGGGTCTGGCCGAGACGGGCTTTGCATATAAGGTTTTACGGAACTGTGACAAACAGATGCGACTCCAAGACCGCACGATTGAGTACTGGGAGGTCCTGGCTCGGACGAGAGAGAAGGACAATACTAGGTTGAGAGAGTGTCTGTCTTTCTTGAACAGGAGAGCGCGCAGCAACTGCTCATTCTGCGATCCTGATCATCAATCGTATAAAGACCCTGACGGGTACTTCGTTCGTTGCTTGAAGTGCCAATACTTTCGATACGACTAAGTAGCCGCAACACTGATATACAACTCGTCACAAAGAGCATTTTTAGTCTGAAGAAGCTTCTTTAAGAAAGTCAACATGGCCGGCTGACGAGCAAAGTAATATGCGAAGTCGTTGCTAATCCACCGTACCAATTTACATACTTGCTGCCGTGGATAATTTGTGCGCAGGGTTATAGGCGCTTCTCTCGAGCACGCTTAACCATCGTCGTTAACGCGCTACTTGCGCGCCTCAATAGCCTTGAAGAATACTGTAACCCTTCCTCTAGCAGGAGAGTGAGGAGGAGGAGAAAGCGAGAAAGATGGTCATGGTTGAGCGGTTCGTTCCAACGCGAGCAGCAGGTGTGATTCCGCCATAGCTGCCCTGCTTCGCAGACGGGAAACAACGACAATAGCTCCGTACATAACATACATAGTACATACTAAAATACTACCATGCAGCATGGCACCGAAGAATGATTACCGCCTCTGTCCGTCTGGCCGCAGACGTACTGTACTGACAGGGGGTTTTCATTGTCTGATCAGACCATACAAACAGGAAAAATTGCTGGAGACCATGTGCCATCGGTCCCGTTGATGCCTGGGCACAAAAGTGTAAAACCAGCACGCACTACATATTCGTACTCGTGCTCCGCAGTAGACTTACACAGCCGACCGACGTTGCAGCAGAAAAAGTCATTGTATATTTGGCAGATGTTATGTACATGATTCACTGACACTAGTTCTAGTGCCAATGCTAATGCTAGGATCCAAGCAGAGTCTATTACTAAGCTGACAGTTCACGTGGTGCTCGAAAAGACCGAGCACGGCGTGTCGGGCCCGCTGCTAAAGTAGCGGTCGAGGACGGCGGCGACCGTGGTGTTGGAGACGCCGTCGGCGAGCTGCAGCCAGTGCTGGTTGGTGACGGCGGTGTCGTTGATCCAGGTGTTTGTGCCGTCGTCGGCGACGGTGTTGTAGCCGTACGAGTTGGCGTAGGCGAAGAGGGGGCGATAATGATGGTTATTGCTGCTGCTGCTGCTGCTGCTGGCACTGACGCCGTCAAGCCCGAGGATGCCGTACAGAGTGGTGACGGGATCCCAGGACTCGCGCTTGGTCGAGCAGCGGCCGACGTACCACTGGTAGGCGGCCAGGACGGGCGAGCCGGCGGGGGCCTCGTGGACGAGCTGGGCGGCCGAGTAGATGTTGCCGCCGAGGGTGGAGCCGGAAAAGGTCAGGGCGACGCTGCGGGGCCAGCCGTTGATGACGCGCTGAGACGCCGTGGCGCTGCTGCCGAGGTTGAACTCCCAGCCGGACGGGTAGGCGCCGCCCATGACGACGAGCTCGGCCACCTTGGCCTCGACGAGTGCGGTGCCGTTGAGCGGCGACAGCTCGTCGCCAGGGCTGTCCAGCAGGGCGGCCAGGTTGTCGAGGAAGCCGACGGAGACGAGCGTCAGGCTGGCATCGTCGGCGGCGGCGAGCAGCTCGCGGTAGAGAGTCACGGGCTCGGGCGTGTCGGCAGCAGCAGCGAGGTCGTGCGGCCAGTTGTAGGAGATCTTGGAAGAGTACTCGCCGAGACTGGAACATTTGTCAGAGGGGGGTTCAAGAAAAGAAAAAAAGAAAAAAGAAAAAAAAGGGCAAACAAACAAACAAACAACCAGCCACTCACATGTACTCCCACGTGTCGATAAAGGTGTCGTTGGTCAGCGGCCGCAGCGCCGCGATGGGCACGTCGCCGTGGCCAAAGTAGGTGCTGATGGCGCTGGCTGTCAGGGAGCCGTACTGGGACGGCGTGTTGACAAAGATGCCGCGCAGGTCAGCGGCGCCGCAGCGGTGCAGCGTGTTGGCAATGGAGAGCGCGCCGACATCGTCCACATCTGAGAAGATGTCGGTGTCGAAGAGGATCGGCTTCTTGGCCGTCGACTTGGCCGTCGGCTTGGCCGCAGCCATAGCTGGCGTCTGGCCCAGAGGGCTCAGGCCCAGGCCCAGCAGGAGCACAGTCCAGGATGTCCACATGGCTGTCAGATTCTGGAACGTCGTCGTGTCGAGTCCGAGAGGAGCGAGCAGAGACAGAGGCGGGAATGTCGCCATATTTAAAGGGCCCGTCCCCGTGGCTCCGGAAAAGGTGCTTCTGCTCGATTCCTCCACCTCGATAAGACGCCAGGCATTTGTAACAGGAATCAGTCAACCGGCGGGGGACGATAAATGGAAGAATGTGCAGCTATCCGAGAGCTTGCCCCCTGTATTTTCTACTTTGTCGATGGTCGCGCGGCGATTTCCGCAGACAAGGGCTACCTGTCAAAAAAGAAAGCTATCGGTGCTCTGCGCATATTTGGCCGATTAAGGTCTAAATCACGCAAGATCAGCACACCGAGAAAGACTAAAGAGTTTACTCCGAGATACTAGGATTACCAGTTGCCAGAATGGGCGGAAGTGGGTTGCTGTGATTAGGCTATCCGGTAGCCTACCTTTTGGGTGGATTTAGCGGGCCTGCACTACACCGCAGGCGCAGTAAAATTGCCTCGCCTTTCTATACACTTCTCGTTGTACTACCTTTCGACTGTCGTTGGTTTTATTACTGACCCGAGATACAGGATTCGAGATATTACAGGAAATACACTTTTCGTGTCGAGGTTCAGGGTTGGTCTGTGCACCTCTGATGCCTGAAATTCCAGGAATCGGACTCTTGCGATCCTCAACCAAGACGACAGGAACGAAAAGGCGGAGGAAATTTGTCGAATAGGCGATATATGCTCGAGTGAAGGAGGTAGCTACCCGATCGGGTGCTAACAGGAAACTTGGGGTGCCATGCGGCGTGTTCAAGACCAGAGGGGACCAATTAATTGGACTACGGTAGACTTAGCAATGAAGACGAGCTCCGGAAAGCCAAAGCAGTTGATGAAATATTTTCCAAGGCCGATAAGGCCCCATTGTCATTTGGCTGCAATGCTAGGTACTACATGTATCAGTTTC
Organism: Leptographium procerum; assembly: GCA_000806385.1. Classification (NCBI taxonomy): domain Eukaryota; kingdom Fungi; phylum Ascomycota; class Sordariomycetes; order Ophiostomatales; family Ophiostomataceae; genus Leptographium; species Leptographium procerum. The sequence continues at coordinate 9,868 of JRUC01000705.1, forward strand.
CTCTAACAACCGCCGATATCCGCGTCGTGATAGACTGCAATATTCCCTCGAGTGATCTTGCCAAATGCTATCATGAACTGCACTCTCGACGGCGAATGAGAATAATGTAGGAGAGCATACATACATACTTACGCGCGTACATACAAGAAAGAAAGCAACAAGGAAAACAAAGCAGCTAAACAGACAAAGAAAAAGCTGTACACCACGAAAAAATACGACGCCTTCTCTTCGGCGTTGTGGTTGGAGCCGGAGCCGTCAAGTCCAGAAACATAATCTCATCCCTCACATTTGAATGTGAACGTGGACTGTGGAATGGCCCGCAGGGGGGGGAAGGGACGGGGAAGGGTTTGTGGCCATTTCTTGGGCTCTCTTCCTCTGTGTTCTTATGAACGAGTTCAGCAGTGACAATGCTGTAACAACGATGCCAGCCACGCGTACCACAAACATCGTCACCGTGATCCTCCTCCCCCTCCTCCCCCTAAATTAAACGGAGTCGGTGATGACCGCCGACATGATCGTCACTATTGTTGTCAGTGTTTTCGTAGCTGCCGCCAACACTGGCGCCCTGCCTGAGGGCCAGGGGCCGGTTGCAGCTCAGAACGGAGAATCAAATCGTTCCAGCAGAATTTCCACAGGCCCAGCCGCCTGTCGGCGTCGGGACACGGGGTGAAGCACCGTTAGAGGTGATTCCGTGAATTGTCTCATTGTCGTCGCTGTCGCCGCTGTCACACCCATTTTGCTTATGATTAGCGCGTTTTTATGCCTGATAGTTGTGTTGCCAAAGGTAGGATCAAAATTTACCCAATTTCATCCAATGATCATTTGTCCGATGACCGTTCCTTCGTCTCAAAGTGCAGAAAACAATTGTATTCTTCCAACCGCAATTAGTGACTGCCTAAAGGGATCTAGTAACGAGTTTTCAGCACCGCCAATTATCTCTTCCATTTCCTCAAGCCTGTGATGGTAATCGTCATGAGGCATGAAATCTACGAAGCTGTCTAGCTCTCGTGATGATCTCCATAGGTGAGGGAGATCTGAGGTCCCTGCCTGGATCGCCAGCGATGAAGGAGCTGAACAGTGGTGATGAAAGAAAGGGAAAAAGACAGTCAGACGCGACAACGAAAAGTTAGTTGTTTTTCTAGAAAGGACTTCCTTAATGGGATTCAGACTGGGGGGTCTAAAAACCCCCCTCATTACCAAGTTCGTGGCCTGAGGCCAACACGTCCCCCCCCAGACATCACGGTGCGCACCGCCGCGCCGTCAAACTTCATGAATAGATACAATAATGCAATGAAAAGAAAGGAAAGAAAACAAATGAAAATAACCTCAGGTCTGGATAACCCGTCCCTCAATCTCGACCTCCACGGGCATTCCAACGAGCAGGCCTGACAGGCTGCGATAGAGGGTGTTCTGTCCCCGAAAAATTTTGCTGCACGCCTTCATCCATGCTTGAAAGATATTTCTTGATTCCCTCGATCTCCATCTTGATAGCCTCAATGTCGGCTTTGAGTTTCAAGTGACAAAGCCCGTAACGGATGTAGTGGCGTTGGAGACTGCGGTGTGGGTAGTGGCGGTCGTCGTCACTACCTCAGTTACCGTTGGTAACGTTGCTGGTTTTTTCGATGTGTCGAAGTAGTCGGGTTAGTCGAAGTAGTCGAAGTAGTCGAAGCAGTCGAAGCTTTTAATTCTACCGAAATTGACGACGGTGCCGAAGTTGTTGATTTACGGAAAGCAGGTTGACTGTGTGTAAAAGGGGAAAGTCTTTGCTCGACCGACTTTCAGTAGTTGTAGTGAAAAGCCGTAAATGCGATATTTTTTCTCTGAGATCTGATAACCACAATACTACCAATATTAATAGCTCATCCTCACACGAACAAAGCAGACGTAGAGCAGAAGATAACATACACAGAAGCCTTAAAACGTAGTATTCAGGCGTAATCCGTGCTGGTGACCGCCGCACCCTACACCCCCGAAAGGCCTCCACAGTGCAAAAATGTTGATCGCGGCAAGCACTTGCTTTACCACTTGTAGAATGCCCGGGGGATCCAGTGACAAGTTTTCGGGCCGAGCTTGAATCCAGTGTGTAAAGGCATAAGCCGAATGCTGAGTCGAGCCAGACGGGAAGGTGATTTACAAATTGTGCAAGGAAATTGGACTGGGTAGACAGGCACACAAACTAACAAACAAATGAATAAACACACATAACCACAAAGAAAGAATGAAAGGCGATACCGACCATTTCCCTCTAGCTCTGGTAACCTATGGTGGTTTTCTTGACGAAACTATCCTCTGTCGAGTCCCTCTCACGACTTGTCCATCTGAAAGAAATCTGTTTTGTTAGCTGGCATCATCCGTCTTCATGCTTCACTTCATCTCCCAAACGTACCTGGCTGAGTACAACAATATCTAGCCCGTCGCCGATTGTGTGGTATATGTTGATGGGAAAATGATACTTTTGGTAGAAATGGAGATTTGGCACTAGAAGAAGTTAGGCAGCCTAAAAAAAAATTTCCAAGCAAATGTGACGAGGTAATAGGGGAGCAGACTGGAGAAATACAACTGTCTTATTTTCGGGCAAATACATCCCCCTCTGGAAGGAACGCGCATGCACTACAGAAACTGTCCTAAATGGTAGAAGCAGGGTTTGCTTTACCAATATAATTTCAAACAAGGTACAATAAGAGAATGGAAGACCCAGTTGAAAATCCCTGCTTCTGCCTACTTTTTGGCAAAATCAGTGTATCAATCTAGCTACCTCCTTCTCAGCATAATCAATATAAACCAAGGCTACAGATTCTCTAACATCCATGCACATTTCTGCCAAGTCATTGGCGACATTGGTGATAGCGATATTGAGAGCAAGCATGACGGGGATTACAGACGTACATAGAATATTACTGAAGACGTCGCCCGTTCTCTGAACCATCTCCTTCTCCCATTGCCTAGGGATCGCCGGTTCGAGTTCTTTGCCGAACTTTTTCTTCTCTTCTGCAAGATGGATATAGCGTTCCACGTTCGCAATCGACTGAACGGCCAAGTACTCTAGGCCAGCATTAAATCTTGTAGCCAAGCGGGCGTTAATCTCAATATATGGACACTTTTATTGTGTCGTATTTTACCTATCGGCACAGGCTTTCTGTTTTTATTGTTTCGTCCCACTCAGCCTTGACCCGCCATCCAGCTTGCGTATCTATACACTCTGCAGCTGACAGCACGGACTGCTTCTGAGCATCACAAGCGAGGGCTTTACGTACGACAGCTCTTATCGAACGTCTCATCTACCAAAATATCACTACTACGGGTTTTTGCAACATTGGGGTCGATCGAGATGGAAAGTTATCCTCTTGTGAATAAAGCCGGAGATGGGGCATAGTATGATATAGAATGTATGATGGGACTATGAATGCTTAATATATACAGAGTAGACTGGTCTTGCTTTCCCTGCACAGTTGTGCAAGTACTCACCTAGAACACCACGAGAAGGTGCCAGCCTGCCATCCTAGGTCGTGAGCATACAAACATACATACATACATGCATATTTACAAACTTGTGCGTGCAAGACGAGGATAAACCCTCTACAAATTGGGATGACAGAAAGAGAAGAGTGTGAAATCAAAGGAATATAATATAAAAAACAAAGGAAAATAAAAGAGTGTGGGAGGAAAAGGAAATAAAATCAGACAAAAAAGGAGCGTGAAGGAAAGAAGAAAAATAAACAGAAAAATAAAGAAAAACAAAGAAGTGTGGGGAAAAAAAAGAAAAAATCACGCATCCTTGGAACTGTGACCGGTTCCTCTTTCGGAGCGTTTCTGTTGCCCCCGGCCGTTCTGGCGTCGAGCGATTGTCAACGCTCTTGCCGAGAATGGTCTCTGGCTGAACGGAGATAGGGGAGGCCGAGAAGGGGGACGCAGGGGAGGAGGCCGCAGGAG
>JRUC01000706.1:0-13795 GCA_000806385.1 Leptographium procerum
GTGTATGTTTTTTTTTTTTTTTTTGCTTTTTCCATCTTGTCTTCCTATCTTTCTTTCTCCTCCCTTTCTCTTTTCTCTTTTCCCCTTTTTCTTCTCTCTCTAACACCCAACAGCTGGTAACAACTCGCCCGGGCTCGAGGGAAGCGGCAACGGAAGCAGCTTTGCACCGCCATCATCGCTGAACCGCAGCGACTCGCGCAACAACTCGAAGCTGCTGCTGCAGAAGGACAAGCTGATCGAGTCGCTACGGTTGGAGCTGGCCGAGGCACAGATCAAGCTGGTCGAGTCGGAGAACCAGGGCGGCGGCCGGCTGCGCGAGGTCGAGCGCCAGCTGATGGAGGCCCGCATGGCCAACGCCCGCCTGATGGAGGACAACGAGAGCTATCAGCTGCTGCTGCAGGAGAAGACGCTCAAGGGTGATTTTGGCACCGCCGATTTTGGTTATGTCAGCATTCTCGGTGGCGGTGGTGGCGGTGCAGGTGGTGGCGGCAACAATTCTGATGCGAGGAGCATTGCCGCTGTTGGCGGAGGAGGAGCTGGTGCCAGAGGAGGAGGGGCAGTGACGCCCAACGGGACGCGGTCGGAGAACCGGGATGCGCTCGCCGCGCTGGAGGGCCGGGGTTCCAGCCTGGCAGACGAGCTGTCGGGCGCAACTGATGACAATGACAGCGACAGCGAGAGCGGCGCCATGGCCGTAGCCGATGTGCCATCGGAGACGCAGCGCCGCCTGGAGGCCGAGCTCAAGTCGCTGCAGGACCAGAACAAGGCTCTGACGCTGTACATCAACAAGATCATCGAGCGCCTGCTGGAGCACCAGGAGTACCAGTACATCCTCGACAAGTCCTCGGACGGCAAGCAGCCGCCCGCGCCCACCTCGCTGCCGGCCACAAGTGCCGGCGTCAACGCGAGTGCCAGCGCCATGGCGAGTGCCAGCGCTGCGGCAAACACCAACAAGGACCTGCCGCCCGCGCCTGCGGCCGCGCTGCAGCAGCAGCAGCTACAACAGCTACAACAGCAACATCAGCAACAGCAGTACCAGCAACAGCAGCAACTACACCACCAACAGCAGCAATTACATCACCAACAGCAGCAGCAGCAGCAACAGCAGCAACAGACACAGCAGCAGCAGCAGCAGGCCGGCAGCATCCAGAACTTTTTGCAGCGGACAAAGTCCATGGCCGTGGGCGGCAGCAATGCGTCGCGGTCGCGTCCCCGGCCGGCGTCAGTTATGCACGAGTCCGCTCTGAGCCACCCAGACACGGCGCCGTCGATTCCCATCTCGCTGACGCGGTCTACGAGCGTGCGTCGTCCGCGACCCATGAGCGAGCAGTACATCCGTGGAGGCGGCATGGGCGGTCCGCCCTCAGCGGCCTCGGTCATCAATGCCATGTACAAGGGCCCCGACGGGCCGCTGTCGCCGTCCTTCCGCAACTCGGGATACCTCTTTGGGGGCGTCAACGGGGCCAATGGTGGTGGCAGCAGCGGCGGTGGCGGCGGCAGCAGCAGCAGCGGCAGTGTGGGAGCAGCATCCGGGCCCAATGGGATCAACGGTTCCGGCGTCACGGCCAGCGGCCAGCGGTCACCGGGCCTGCCGTCGAGCGGCAACTTCCCCGGCATGCGCAGCGAGACGTCCAGCGTGTCGGGAGATGGGCCGAACGGCAGCGGCGACTCAACCAGCTCGCTTAAGAGCCAGAGCCCGCCGCGGCAGCACGAGAAGACGGCCTTTACCGGCTCCAAGCCGCGGCCGCTGCGGCTGGTCCAGGAGAACACCGACAGCGTCAAGGCCGAGACCGGGGGCAACAAGAGGGCCAGCTGGATCGGCTGGGCGTTTGGCGCCAAGAAGGACGACGGCAGCAGCGGCGGCAACGGCGGCGCCAGCAACAGCCCCATAAGCCCGGTCACCTCCATGGCTGCAGAGCCCATCCAGGAGTGAGGCAGATGAGCCGCCGCGGTCACTCTCAACCAGGCTACTCTTCATGAGTGTTCGCCGTCCGCAAAAAACGGACCTCTCCGCTTTGCTCCGTCTTGCCCTCTCCCAATTTCCTTCTTTTGCTTCTTCACCTTCACCCCCTTTTCTGGACAGAGTCATGGTTGAATACCCTACCGATTACGAAGCGGATTGGCCTCTATTTTTGCTGTCTGAATCCCCTCCTTTTTTATAATTTCTTGTCCCGTCTCTTTCTATTTCTACTTTTTTTTGCAAAAGAAACTCGATATGATGAACGAATAGATTATCCAGGTATGACTAAGCAGTGTTCCGTGCACAGAGAATGGGGAAATGCCGTACGAGTGAGTAGATGGCCGTGACACATGACGTTTTGCAGAGTGAAAATTCATAGAAGCATCGTGCTCGTACTCATAGATGCCGGCCTTTATCTGCTTCCATTTATTGTCTGCAGGGAAAAACACACACAAAAGGAAAGCCCATTTAAAGCACAGGAGCAACCGGAAGGCGCTAGAAAAAAAATGAACGTCAACCATAACTATCAAAACGCACATACGCCATGTTTTCGTCGCCAGCAATAGGGAGGGAGTGACAGCAACTGGTGGTCAACTTGTCAACAGACTGAGACCCAGAACAGCTCTGATGCGTAAGACCAGCAGCATGACTAACAGACAATATTGACAGCATTGACTACAGCCACGTCTTTCCCCTCGAAACTCTCCGTTGTTCTTCACACACAGCTGCAAGGGCAGAGAGACGTTTGCGATATCGGAAAAGCATGCATAGCTCGTTGTCTCACTCGGTTTCGCTTCCCCCCTCGCCTGATTTTTGCGTTTCCTTCTTGTCGCTTTAATGCCTGTGCCTCCACAGTGTCCATCCCTCCCTGCCGAGCCCTCTTTCCACATGGCATGTGCTATCCGGCCGCAGAGTTGTTCATGGGGTTGCACCCCCATCACCCCATTGGCCGGGGAGGGAAGGGGAGGAGGGGGGGCCGACGGGAGACATTGTCTTATTTTGTTCCACCTCGATGAAAAGACCCCGCAATCGCCCCGTCCGAACCAGTTTAGATGTCGTCGATGGCAATGTCCTCCTTGCCGCCGCCTTCTGAGCTGCTGTCGTCACGCTCCTCGTCGAACTCGAAGCCGACGTCGCCCTCGCCACCGTCGCCGTACGTGTCGGTCTCGTTGATCTTGGCGTGCTCCGGCAGCTCACCATACGCCTTCAGGTTGCGGGCTTCTTCAGCAGAGTACCTGTGCGGGGTGGTTAGCAATAGTGCCAGGAATAAGTAGAGGCGCTTGGACTCGTCGCCTACTTGAGGATGACGTCTCCCTTTCCGTCTTGGAAGTCGCGCAGCGACAAGAGAATCACGTCGCCAGTGTTGATCCTGCAGCAGAGAGTTAGTAACTGTTCGTCAGGGGCGCCGACAGCCAGGTGCCTGGCCTCTCCGTATGCTCTTCTGAACGTGTCCCGACGGTATCGTCGAAGTATGAGAGGACAAGAACATACCAAACCTTCTTCCGAAGCTTGCCGCGGATCGAGGCCAGACGAACAGTGCCGCTGTCGTCAAACGCGCGGGCCTCCAGACGGCCGTTGCCCAGCATCTTCACCACCTGGGCATATTCCTGGCCATCCTCCTTGAAGATGAGTTCGCGCTTGTCCTTATCGCTCTCGTTCTTTCCTCTCCGCCGGTTCTTGCCACCCTAGAAAGCGAAGAAGACAACGTTAGGCAACTGGACTGTGTGGCAGAGGAACAGGGAGAAAAGGAGGGGTGGAAGGAGTGGACGAGGCCGTCTCTTACTTTTCCCTTGTTCTTCGGCATATTGACTTATATGCGGCTGTTGCTTGATAGTTGGTCTGTTGTGGTAACGGAACTATTGAGGGGTAGAAGATTTATGGACTGATGGATGGTTTTAAAAAAAAATGTAATTAGGAGTAGTCGAAAAAGAAGGCGCGAGTGGCGACGATTGGCTGTGGAATATACACTGGTAGACAGAGGGAGAGGGGCTAACAGCCCAAAGGCGCGTAAGGCTTTCTGCGGTCCAAGAACAAAAGCGACTGATTACCCCGCGCCGCCTGTGGGAGATGCCCTAGGTCACGTGACCTTGGTGGCTAGCGACTCTATTCCTCGGGTGCGACTAACAGCGCTATTAACGGGAGCAAGCGGCCTTTGCCGCAGAGTTCTGTTTCTTTTTTAGGCCGTTAAGCTGCATGAGAAACCGCGCAGCTGTATTGAGCTATGGAGAGAATGCTCAAGTGCCTAGAGTACCGTGTAAACTAGGATCAGATGCTATGTAGTATTTGAGCAGCGACTCGCAGGCAAGCCGTAGTTTCCCCGCTCTTGAAGTTCAGCCTTGCGGTTCCGCCTCGGGTTAAGCTGCACTTCTTCTCTCCTAACGTATTCATTTAGATAAAACCGTTTCTTCATCTTTTACACTTTCTTTTATAGCCTTCCGCTCTCATATGTATATTCACTCCATCTGGACTTCAACCGAGGGAGCTGAAAGATATTTGCCTACGGCCTTTGCATGCAACCCGGCAATGCGGACACCGCGAGACTGTTGGAAAATAGGGCTGCAAATAAGAACACATCGTCTATGCTCATATCCTGTGACAGCTCTTTTCTAAAGCAGCAGTCTGCGAGTTCGGCCACAAGATGGCACTGATGCTGACTCCATCCGGCTCCTCTTCAGCGAATGCGGTGCCGACCCAGCTTCTCGAAGATGCCTTGAAGGACTTCGAGAGCGTCCTCTCCGGCAGCCAACGACAGGAGCTTCACCAAAAATCAAGCCCTCCTGATGCCGACGCCGTCATCGTCTTTACGGCCGAACTCGATGCCCGCAATATGAACAGAAAAGGTCGCAGTGTTGCTAGTAACCTTTTCTCTGTCCTGCAGTCTGTTCGCGATTTCTCCACCATTGTGGGCACTTTCATCTCGGCCCACCCCGAGATCGCTGCTCTTGTCTGGGGAAGCGTCCAGCTGACAACGTTTGTACGGCTGATTCTCAATGCTTGGCCAGGCAAAAGTCCAAACTGACAGCTTTGTAAGGTGCTTACGAACTTTCTTTCATACTATGAGGCAGCTTCGAAGTTTTTCATCGACCTTGGACGGCTGTGCCCGAGATTTACAGAGTACCAGGGACTTTACCCAGCGTCGATGGGACTCAAAACAGCCCTGTGCGACTTTCATGCGTCCATCATCCGTTTCTGCAAGCATCTCGTGGAGGCCCTGCAACGTCGCTGTATTTTTATCCCCCCTCCCCCCCCCCACTCACACACACGCAAAGCTGGCGGCTACGACGATAAACTGACGGTCCACAGGGGTACAGCAAGCTCTACACTCGCTCTGGGGATCTTTTGAGCAGGAATTCGGGTCTGATAAAGACGAAATTCGCACCCTCAGCAAAAACGTCAAATACGAGATAGAGTTAGCAAGGACAAAGGCCGAACTCCGAGACCGGAAGCTCCAGGAAGAAGATCGGAGACAGGCCGAAGAGAGTCGATCCTTTTTGTCTCGTTTCGTTCGAAGAACGGATGACAATATGGGGGCAATAAAACACCAGCAGATACAGAGAGAAGAGCAGCGAGCGTGTAAGTCTTGTGGGCAGCAACCGTTTCATTTGTAGCTGCCATTTTTCATCTTTATCCCTTCGTTTTTTTATTTCTTTCTTTTGGCTGACATCGTCTTAGTGGAACGAAGGCAACACCTCCTTGACGAGCTGTCTACCCACGATTACTTGACACCATTGAAGCAAAGCCGCCGGCAACGCCACCCCGGAACTACGGAATGGATATTCCAGACGGCAGAATACAAAAAATGGTTCGACGGTACAGGTCCCCCGCTGCTTTGGTGCACCGGGAAGAGTAAGGTTTTATTTCAGGCTTCTGTTCTTTTATTGTTCAGAGCTAACTGATCGAAGTTGGATCCGGAAAGACTGTCCTCAGGTGAGCACTACACACAAATTTTGCAAGATGTTCTGCGGCCACAGAGACACTGAGGCTGAATTTACAGTGCGAGTGTAGTTGACCGCATTCTAATCGACAAGAAAACCCCCCAAATTCTCGTAGCATTCTACTTTCTGCGATTTGACGAGCAGCAATCGCTGCTCGCAGATACTGCAGCTAGATCCATTCTGCGGCAGCTTTTGATTCCGGAGAATGTTGCGGGAGATCAGGAGACGAAGCTAAGGGAAGCGCTCCATCCAGGTGCTGCTCCGACTCAGCTTTTGGAAGTTCTCTGCGCTAGAATAAAGCAACTTGAAAGATGTTTTATCATCATCGATGGTATTGATGAATTTGAGAAGAAAGAGCGCCATCATCTCTTTGGCGTGCTCCACGAGATTGTTTCCCAGGCATCGAATACGAGACTGTTTCTTGCCGGCCGTGAAAGTTATTCTGAGGAAATACGATCAACGTTTCCGTCACTTCAATACATCTCAATGGGAAATCCTTCTTTGCGATCAGACATGGAATTGTATATCCACAGCCAAATTCAACAGAGGATCGACAGCGAGGAACTTGTGGTTGCAAACCAGAAGCTCATTTCAGACATTAAAATGGCGCTCCTAAATGGTGTCGATGGCATGTGAGTCCTATATACTACTTCGACGCAGCGACAACTCCGACTTACAGCTATTTACAGGTTCCTCTGGATCGCGTTCCTAGTCGATGAAGTATGCTCGCAACACTGCGACGAAGACATTCGGTCGGCTATCTGTGATTTGCCAAGAGACCTGACCGAGGTTTTCAACCGCGCTCTCCGTCGGATAGTCTCTCGCAGAAATGCAAAGGTCGCCCAGAAGGCCTTCCGGTGGATAGGAGGCATGGCACGACCGCCCCATATCGACGAGCTTAGCGAGATAATCTTCGTTGAAGTTTGCCAGCAGCACATGATTTCGGGGCGGAAATGCAACGATATCCAACGCATTGCTTCATGGTGCGAAAATCTGGTGGTGGTCGATGAAGAGCTCCAAGTGGTTCAGTTCGCACACCACTCCATTCGGACTTTTCTGTTGCAGAAACCAGATGCGTCCAGCTTGCAACCCTTTCATTTTAAGCTGGAGGATGCTACCCACTACATAGGGGAGATATGCGTCACGTACCTGAACTTCAACGATTTCAAGACGGAATTGGCACGGAAAACCAAGCTATTAAGGTCCATCGACCCTGCCGAGATACCTGGAAAGATTTTCGGAAGTCGAGCTAACATTATGCTCAAAAAGACGGCAAGGCCACACAGCGCAGCAGTCGCGGAAAGCATCAGCTTGACGAATTCCAGCTTTGCCCAAAGCAGGACAGGGACGGACAGTGATCGGCTCGACCTACGTTACCCATTCCTTGCTTATGCAAAAGAGAATTGGGCCTTTCACACAAGCCACTTCCAGCGAAGAAGGTCTCAGACATGGAATTTGTTGAAAAGAATGGTGCTCAGCGGACACCAACTAGCAGGAAGTCCATGGGACAGCGATACGACCATGTTTGAATGGGCCATATCGCATCGCCACCTTGCTTTGCTAAGCATTGTCATGAGCACCCGTACACTTTCGGATGCCGAGCAACAGTCGCTGGGGAAGCTAGCTGATACTGGCGATGAGGTACCGCTTGGCACGATTCTCAACGAGCAGGTGTTCTTTGATCCTTTGGCCCTGCTGTTGTTGACAGCAGCAATTGAATCCAGGAACGAAGATCTCTTCAGCAAACTGCTTGCGGTTGGAGTAGTCGATGCCTTATCTGCCGACTCCAAGTACAAAGCTTTGCAATCGGTTGCTGAGCACGGCCACGGCATTACTGCCAACAAGCTGCTCAGGGCTGGGGTAGATGTGAATGCTCTCTCAGCTGGAAACAAACTCACAGCACTCGAAACAGCCATGATCAGCAATAACGCAGATGTCGCCTACGTGTTTATCGCGGCTGGGGCAGATGTGAACGCCCCTTCCTCCAACCAGTATGGCGGCACATTACTGCAATATGCTGCTGAGAAGGGAGATGGGGACATGGTGGATAGGCTGCTTGCGGCTGGGGCAGATGTGAACGCTCCTCCTAGCAAGTATGGCCTCAGAGCACTGCAATATGCCGTCGAGCAAGGAAATAAGCATATTGTAGAGAAACTGCTCGCGGCCGGGGCGGATGCCAATGCCAGTGACGGGTATGGCGACAGGCCGCTCCGGATTGCCATTCACAGACAGCACGCAAAAATCATTGCCATGCTGCGTGCTGCTGGGGCTAGGGAGTAAGCTAGGACTACGAGCCATTGTGATGGCGACTTGAGCAAGTAACGGCAGGTAACGGCAGATAGGACAAAGAGCAAATCGATGATCAAATTGTAGATAGTATTGGAAACACAGCTCTTCTAAAAAAAGAATTCTCTCGTTCTTTTGAAAAAATAAAAATAAATATCGTAACAGGTCTGAAAGTGTTTGGTATCATGCTGTAGCAGGCGTGGCTTCGACGCCGGCAAAGCCCTTGGGCTTGCTTGCAGCGGAATCTTGTTCCTCTGCAGTAGCGGCGCCGGCGGCCCTCCGGCTGGCCGTCTGGAGCGCGGCCTTGTACTTGCCGTCGACGACGTCCTGGCGGCTGACGGCGGCCAAGCCCTGGGGCAGGCCCATGGAGATGAGGTAGTGGACGGTGTCGCGCCACTCGTCGGACTTGCGGGCGCGGCTCCAGTGCAGCTCCTCGGCCATCAGGTCGATGACGCGCGGGAGAGCCTCGAGGGCAGCCTCAGCGTCGAGGAAGGACATGCGGGTGCGGCGGCCGAGGAAATCAGCGGCGGTCTGGGCGTACTCGCTGCGCACGGCGTGGCGGACCTCGCTCTCGAGGACGGCGAAGGCCGGCGACAGCTTTGCGTATGCTGCGGGGGAGGTAGAAGAAGAGGATGATGATGATGATGATGATGATGATGATGATGACGATGTATTGTTGTTGTTGCTGTTCTCCAGCGCCAGGACCTGCCAGGCGCGGTCGCCGTAGTTGGAGGCCAGAGAGGTGGCGGTCTCGCTGTCGAGGCCGAACTGGCGGGCCAGCAGGTCGGGCAGATCGCTGCTGTAGCCGTGAGCGCCGAGCATGCGGAGGTGGTTCGTGGCGCAGGAGCCGGTGGCCGAGACGACGTCTGAGGTCAGGCCCAGGCCGCTGATGTCAACGGCGGCCGGCTGGCTCGGCTGCAGCGCAAAGGTCTTGATGGCAGTGTCGACGGCGTCCTCGGCCATCTGGCGGTAGGTCGTCCACTTGCCGCCGGCGCAGGTGAGCAGGCCGGATTCGGACACGCTCACGAGGTGATTCCGGACAAGCGACTCGGTGTTCTTGGAGTTGGGGTCACGGACGAGGGGTCGGATGCCTGGGGGTGTCAGTTTTAAGAAAGACAGACAGACGAGACAAAATGATAGAAGAATAAAAGAAAAGAGTCGCCTTACCAGACCAGGCTGCCAAGACAGCGTCGCGGTCGACCGGGGCATCAGTAATCAGATACTTGCGGAGCTCAGTGAGGATGAAGTCGACGTCCTTGTCCTCGGCAACGGGGTCCTTCTCAGCGATGCACGGGTTGTCGGTGGTGCCGGCAATCATCTTGCCCTGCCAGGGGAGGAAGTAGATGACACGGCCATCAGAGGTATTGGCGTCGAGGAGGCCCATTCCGTTGGGGCTGAGAGAGCCGGGCAGGGACAGGTGGACACCAGAGCTGGGGCAAACGATGTCGGCCTTGGCGGCGTCGTCCATCTTCTCGACGGCGTCGGCAAAGGCACCGGTGGCATTGATGACACCCTTGGCGTGGACGACAAAGTCCTTGCCGTCGCTGCCGGCAGCCAGGGCATCGCGCACGCGCACACCGCAGACCTTGCCGGCATCGTCCTTCTCGAGCCGGGTGACCTCAACGTAGTTGGCGACGGTGGCGCCGTAGAGAGCAGCCGTTAGGGCGATGGAGACGTTCATGCGGGAGTCGTTCTGCTGGCCGTCATAGAAGACGAGACCGCCAAAGAGACCGTCCTTGCGCAGCAGGGGAAAGGCCTCGACGGCCTTGCGGCGGCTGAGAATGTAGGAGCTCTCGAGGCCCTCGCTGCCGGCGAGCACGTCGTAGGCCTTGCAGCCGGCCCAGAAGTAGGGCGCCTTCCACCAGGAGTAGAGCGGGATGAGGATGGGCACAGAGCCGGCGAGATGGGGCGCCGAGTTGATAAAGTTCTTGCGCTCGTGCAGGGCCTCGCAGACGAGCTCGAACTGGGCGTAGTCGAGGTTCCAGAAGGCCTTCTCCAGATAGCGCACGCCGCCGTGGACGAGCTTGGTGCTCTTGCTGCTGGTGCCCGACGCGAAGTCGCCGCGCTCGACCAGCGCCACTTTGAGTCCGCGTGTGGCCGCGTCGAGGGCAATACCGGTGCCCGTGGCGCCGCCGCCGATCACGACGAGGTCGTAGACTGGTTTGCTGCCGGAGGTAGTCGAGCTACCGTTGCGTCGGAGGGCGGCAATCTGCTCTTCCCGCGAGGGGATCTTCGGATAGGTTGGCGGGATGACATCACCCTTGGCGTCTCGTGGCAGCTCGACGCGAGGCCACTTGGGTGCTGACGAGCGCGTGAGCACATAGGTCCCCACGGCCAGGGTGCCGGCCGCGGCAGAGACGGCGGCGATCCGGACGAATCGTCTCGAGGACTGCCGTAAGGTCGACGACATGGCTGCAGCTTATCTGCAGATGAAGACAGGGTTTGACACAGAGGAAGAGGGAAAGGAGAGAGGAAGGAAAGGGGAGGAAGGGAAGAGAAAGACGAATGGGAAGGGAAAGAGAGCAAGCTTATGAGAGAGAGAGGCGCCGTCTCTCGGAGGGGGAGGGACAAAAAGTTAAAAGGCGCAATGCCGGGGAATGAGTAATAGGCTCTTCTCCATTGTCGGGATCTGCTGCTGCCTTTTTTTTTTGACGCGCCGCCTCAGACTTCCATTCACAGTGTCAGGACCAGAGAAAAAAAAAAAGAAAAAAAGAGATCAACATGCCACAGCCCAGGAGACGTGACCCGGAAACGGGCAAGGCGAGAGTGCGGGATCGTCGTTCGCCTGTTTGTTCGCACCTATTTCCAGGCCGAGCAGAACCTGCACCTCATGACACGCAGTGGCGAGCATTTGGCCGGGCGCAGGACGGCATGACCGGTTACGGGAACCAGCGAAACCAGCAAGCCAGCAAGCCAGCAAGCCAGCAAACCAGCACCAGCAGACCCCGTGTTGTAGCTCCCTCACTCAGCTGGGCCGTGAAGCTGGGGGGTTGGCATGGGCTTCGTGGGGACGAATACTGGAGACGTCCCCACAGCCTCAGCTGCAGCTCGGCCGACGAGACCGAGGCGGATCTCAAGATTGATATCTCGGTCTATGAACGCCGAAGTGCAGATGGATGCGGGTCTCGGTGTCAGCCGGCCGAGCTAAATGGAGCAGAGGGTGGACAACAATGACAGAAATGACAAAAAATGACAAAAAATGACAAAAATGACCAAATGGACAAATGGACAAATGGACAAAAGGACAAAGAGAAGAGGGTGTAGAAAAAAATCAGGTGAGAAAAAAGGGGGCGATGAAACGAAGGGGGAAAACACGGGCGCAAAAGAGCGAGAAAAGGCGAGCAAATGAAAAGGGAAGGACCCCAGTCAACAGGCCACGAGAAAGAGCACTAAGGCAGTTTTCGTATGACACGCCCCGCTATGTCATCCCGCTAGCAGGACCGGAACAGGGAAGGTCCACAGGGCTTTCCAGCTAAGGAAGGAACACATGTGAAAGCACGGCTGACGGCCATTGGGGAGAGAAGGAGACAATGGGAGATTTGAGTTGTGTCTTGCCAGAGGTGATACTCGTATTCTCGCTGGGACTCTCATTGAGTCACGGGGGGCGTTCGATGGCGTTCAATGGCGTTCGATGGCACGCTGAGTGTCATTCCTCCCTTGCTTTTTTGGTAGAGTTGGCTCATAGCACATACGAGTATTACTCGTGCTCATAGTTCTTAGAAAAATAAACTTGGCTTTCTTGATGAGGCTTTTCATATTCGTACAAACACACACACACATAAGAGCTACATAGTAGATGCACAGGCTATAAAGCAGGCGAACAAATATCACAATCCATCGCGATCACGACCCGTCATGACCAAGCACGACCAAGCACGAACAATCACGATCCAACTCCCTAATCGCTCGCTGTCCCTTTCCCCTCCACGACGAAATAATCTCCTTCCCGTCTACGACGTCCAGCCCCGGCTCATCTGGACGGCCTTCTGCCAGCGGGCGAAGCGCTCGTCGCGGGTGGCATCGTCGGTGCGGGCGTGGAACTTTGTGCTGCCCTCGATGTTGACGCGGGCGAGGCTGTCAAAGTTCTTCCACACGCCCGTGGCAAAGCCGGCGGCGATGGCAGCACCCAGCGCGGTGGTCTCGCGCATGGCCGGGCGGTGGACGGGGATGCCGGAGATGTCGGCCTGGGTCTGCATGGTCAGGTCGGAGTTGCACATGCCGCCGTCGACGGCGAGCTCGCGCAGCGCGTGACCGCTGTCCTTCTCCATGGCGTCCAGGATGGCCTTGGTCTGGAAGCAGGTGGCCTCGAGCGTGGCGCGGGCGACGTGGCCGCGCTGCGTGTAGGCGGTGATGCCGAAGATGGTGCCCTGGGCGTCGTCGATCCAGTAGGGCGCGAAGAGGCCGCTGAAGGCGGTCACGAACGTGCAGCCGCCGTTGTCCTCGACCGTCTCGGCCAGCGCGCTGATGTCCTTGGACGACTCGATGAAGCCAAAGTTGTCGGCCAGGAACTTGATGCTGCTGCCGGCCACCGCGATGCTGCCCTCGAGCGCGTACATGGGCTGCATGCCCGAGTCGGCGCCGCTAAAGTCGAACGCGACCGTGGTCATGAGCCCGTGCGTCGACACCACCGGCTTGGCGCCGATGTTGTAGAGCAAGAAGCAGCCCGTGCCGTACGTGTTCTTGGCCATGCCCGGGTAGAAGCCCTTCTGGCCGACCAGCGCCGCCGACTGGTCGCCCAGGCAGCCCGTGATCGGCGTGCCCGCCAGCACGGTGCCCGCCAGCTTGCCGTAGGCCTTGGCGTCGGCCGAGTGCACGATGCGCGGCAGATTGAGCTTGGCCGGGTCCAGCCGGAAGAAGTCAAAGAGCCGCGGGTCGTACGCGAGCGTCTGCAGGTCCATGAACATGGTGCGCGACGCGTTGCTGGGATCCGTCACCCGCACGTCGGCAGCGGCGCCGCCGTTGAGCCGGTACACCAGCCAGGTATCGACGGTGCCGAAGCACAGCGTGCCGGCCTCGTAGGCGGCCTTGACGGCCGGCACGTGCTCCAGCAGCCACAGCAGCTTGCTCACCGACGGGTACGTCGACAGCGGAATGCCGCAGATCGGCTGCACCTCGGACGCGCCCAGCCGGTTCTTGAACTCGCGCACCAGCGCCTGGCTGCGCGTGTCCGTCCACACGATGGCGTTGTGCAGCGGCTCGCCCGTCAGCCGGTCCCACACCACCGTCGTCTCGCGCTGGTTCGTGATACCAATCGTCGTGATCGCCTTGCGCAGCTGGCCCTGCTGCTCAAACGCCTCCACGGCCCCGTTGATGCATGTCTGCACCGACTCGACAATCTCAATCGGGTCGTGCTCGTGCCATCTGAGGGAAGTGTGTTAGTGTTTGTGTGTGTCTCTCTCTCTCAAACGTAGCTCTGTAAGCAAGCCGTATACGTACCCCGGGTGAGGATAGTGCTGTGTGAACTCAAGCTGGTGCGAGGCCACCGGCTCGCCCTGCTCGTTGAAGATCAGGAAGCGAGAGCTGGTGGTGCCCTGGTCAATGGCACCGACAAACACGGGAGCTGCTGCGAGACTGCCCATTGTGAAGATTATAGAGGATTGTGTGTGGGGGGGGG
>JRUC01000707.1:0-13780 GCA_000806385.1 Leptographium procerum
AGAGGCGAGGAGGCGAGGAGGCGGAGAGACGGAGAGGCGGAGAGACGGAGAGGCGGAGGGACGGAGAGGCGGAGAGGCGAGGAGGCGGGAAGGCGGGAAGGCAGGAAAGCGGAAGGGCGGGAAGACGGAGAGAAGAAGAGGCGGTATTATGTCTCGTCCGCTTATCCTAGTCGACAAGAGAAAAGAGCTGTTTGGTCTCGCGATGGGTGTCCGTCCTTGTCGGCAGAGAGCTGTGTCTAGGTCGGCTTGGGAAATAAACGAGAGCGTCCCACGATGTCGAGCAGAGTCAGATACAGAATTAAGAAATTAGATTAAAAGAATAGGAGCGCAACGGCCTCGTTAAAAGAGGTGGCATCGGAAAAAAAGAGAGAGAAAAAGAGACGCGAACTATGCATGCCAGTCTGGGCGGCACTTTAGACAGTCGTAGACAGGGAGCAGGCCAAGGAGGGCAGCGTCTCGGCCTTATCATGATGGCATCTCCCTTTGGCAAGAAAATATCAGGCATATGGCAATGACATTGTCACCGCCTAAGACAATGTAATCATACTCTGGAACGCCGCTAACAGGTCGCTGACGAATGGCTTCCACACCAGAAGGGGACGGAGCAGCGGTTCGTCTTGGTCAAGTACAAAGGATAGAGAGCATAGGGCGAATAAGATGATATCTCACAAAAATGGTACAAAGGGAGACGGAGGGGCCGGCTAACAGAAACCATTACTTGCTTAGCTTCCTGTACCAAACGACGCCCGGAATTTTATTACTATTGTAGGCAGCTCTGGCCACAAAGCCAGGAATTGTGGCATTCTCTCGTATCTTTCGAGCATCCACACCGTTTTTACATGCTATGTAGTATTTGTCCGAACTGACAAGAACGAGCTAGCGCAACTGCAACTGCTTTTCCTCGTGTTGCAGCGATCGCTCGTGATTGGGCTTCTTGGCAAGGTACATCTGTACGACGTACATGTGTACAAAGCACGAATTGTCTGAACTTTCTGCCCATGTTTAAGCACAATCTTTCTCTGCAGCCACCAGCTTAGCGCGGACGGCGACCGGTCGAAAGAGGCAGGAACAGCTAGCAGCTGAAAGCCCGTAATGGTTTAGGACATCTACAGTATTGGAATATATATCTGCCAGCATACGCGTCAGTTGCTTGGATGAGTACATGTGCTACGTATTACTTCCAGTTATCAAGGGCGGCCGTGTGCTGCTAGCGTGAGCATGGGAGGACCAGAGGGACGGATGAAGTGCTCGTATTATACATATTGCTAGGTATGTACTTTGTTGCTATTTGGTATCTATACTTGATGGGGGGTCACCAGGCCCCCAGCTCGCAAGCATATCTTAGAGACCATATGTACAGATACATCTTAGTACCTTGCCATATTTCCACATTTACGCCTCCCTTGCGAGAAATATTTGTCGAGATAAAGAATCGATGGGCGGTGGGCCATTGTTTGTGACCGTTGTGGCAGAAAGAGTCTGTTTCATTGGCTTGAATGGATAGACGAGTCTAATCCTTGATTTAATATGGGTCTGGTAGATATACAAGCTTCAGACTAGTCCTATTCCAGAGTAATGCCTTTGTATTGTCTGCCCCCACTCTACTGAGTAGCATTGATCGAAGTAGCATTCTGAAGGTCGCAAGGGTGTTGGATCGACTGCTCTGTTTCCTCCCAAGTTGGCGGCCTGGCCGATCAGCCGTGACCTTTGCCCTACGTACGAGCTATGTACCCAAAAAAAAAAAAAAAAAAACCCCCCAACGGCCCGAGATATGGCGCCTGCGGCTGTCTCCGAAAACAACGACACAATGCCAATTGTCTTTCCCGTTTCCAACAACAGAGTGACGGCGTCCTGTCGCTGTTGGTTCTGCGAACCAGAGCTGGAAATTTTTAAATAATAATAAAAACCCCCTAGTTCAAAAGTTCAAAATGGGTTATATGCCTCATTCCTGCATTGTGGCGGCAGAGGCCATTTGCGCTTCATTTGGACTGATTCAGAGTGGGGTTACCTAACTCTCCCTGGTGCGCAAGACAGAGAGCTGAAAACGAAGTGAGTCGCGTCCTTGGGCTGAGCCCCGTCTCTGGACCCTTGAGTGGACGTGATTTTCGACGAGACAAGCAATCATGTGTGGGGAAGGTTTCGCCTCGCTTTATATTGGCTTCGCGTCTTGATTCCTCTTTCTCACGTTTCTTGTCACGACTCTCGCTTGTGGCTGTCTCCGTTTCGGTGTCTCGTCTGCAGTCTGCAGATGCTGCTTGGCTGCTGGTCCGACAGCGTAGCTAGAGAGAGAGAGAGAGACAGAGAGACAGTGCAGACTTTCCTGGTCGCAGAAATTGAGGCTGACTCGATGGATAGAGCTCAGCTCCGGCCAGGCCGAGGCTTGAGCAAAAATAAAAGTGAGGGCGGGTCTCCTGCTTTGCCCCCTCTGGTTGTTATGCACACGGACTACCAAAGCATACTGGTCCTCTCATCACTCTCAGAACAGTGCCGCCTCCAGCGCCTGCTCGAGGCACTGGTAAAAGTCAAAGTCGCCCGGGACCTGCATGTCGCTGCTGCTGCCGCCGGGGCTGTCGTCTCGGGGGTCGTCCCGCTCCAGCCCCTGCAGGACCTTGGGGAAGTCGCTCTCGGACGGGAAGCAGCCGTAGGAGAGGAAGTAGTCGACGGTCAGCAGGATCTGGCAGTACCGGCGGGGGCTGCCGACCAGCAGGTCCGTCCAGACGTCGTGCGGGCGCTGCGGTGGCGACGGCCGGTCGGCGACGGCGGCGGCGGCGGACGACACGTCGTCCAACAGGGCGTTCTGGTACGAGTTCTGCAGCAGGTATGAGGCGTACTCGCGCGGCCGCTCGTGCGTCCGCTGCGGCGGCCACGCCTCCTGGATGTGCTTGACGATCGACTGGATGCAGAGCAGCACGTCGTCGGCGCTCTCGTGCTGCTCCCGGAAGCCGCGCATGATGGCCTTGTACGTCTGGATGGGCTGTGACACCTGCTCCCTCGCGAGGGCGCTGCCGCTGCTGCTGCTGCTGATGGTGCTGCCGGCCACCTTTGTCTCCAGGATATACCAGACAAAGGGGAAAGCAGAGAAGGCGACGCTGTTCGAGTAGTTAGTCACAACCAGCTGCTCTGCTAAATAAAGCAAGTAAGCCAGTAGGCCAGTAGGCCAGTAGGCCAGTAGGCCAGTAGGCCAGTAGGCCAGTAGGCCAGTAGGCCAGTAGGCCAGTGGAAGCAAGTACGTCCTACGTACAAGGTGTTTGGCAGATATTGGGCTAGCCCGCGCTGCAGGAGCTCCATGAGATCGACCGTTGTCTTGCGGCGGGCAATGTTGATCTCCGACTGCGCGTGCAGCCGGAGCTCCCGGGCGGCGTCCGGATCGTCCTTGTCTGTGACGCAGCGTACAATGGTATGATGACATACCAGCACCTTTGCCGTGCTGAAGCCGTTAGCAGGTCGTGATACGGGTGATGAGACTGAGGAAGGAAGACGCAAAGACGACAGGAGCGCAAACTAGAAGCACGCCTACTAGTAGTATATGTAAATCATCTTTGTAAAGAGGATCAGCGATTCGTCTACACCGCAGATGTGCACTGGGATCTGGAAGCGCGCCACGGCTTTTTGGTACCACGAGTCCAGCCTCGAGAGGCAGCGCCTGAGTTCCTGCAGGCTCGGTTGGTGGCTGCCGTTGTTGTTGTTGTTGTTGTTGTTGTTGTTGCCGTTCCCGCTATAGCTGCTGCCATTTCCGGCTCCTAGGCAGTAGTTTGCCGGGTTCGTCGGGTCGATCATGGTCAGGATGCTGTGCAAGGGCCCCATCAGCTCGCAGAGCGCGATGATGAGCTGCACCATGACCTGCTTCGTCGGGCGGTCGTAGACTTCCGAATGCATGATCTCGTCGCAGAAGTCGCCCTCGTTGAGGCTGTCGTGTTCGAGGTCGGAGCCGAAGCCGGCCGACTGGATGTGCAGCGGCCGCCGTAGGCCCAGGGCCATGATGCGGTCGCGGAGGATGCAGCACCACCAGAGGCGCTTCAGCACCGACTGCCTGGCCGAGCCGGCGGCGGTGGCCCCCGTGGCGAGGTGATACCGGTGGGCTTGGACCGTCTGGGCGTAGTGGACGGCGATGGCGAGCCAGAACGAGCTGGTTTTGTCGTTGGGGGTTGGTGCGTGGTAGGTCAGCATCAGGGCCGCCTGGGCGCTGCGGACGTTGTCCTTGTAGATGTCGACGTCAAAGAGAGCCTGTGTGGAGGTCAGGGGATGAGTGAAAGCGATGAGAGAAAAAAAGAAAGAAACGAACTAAGCTCAGCGGATAGGAGATACCTTTGCTCTGGAATAAAACTCTGTTCGAGCTTGTTGGGTCGTGGCAAACCCCAAGGCTCGAAGCGTCGAGACCGGAACGTACTTTTAGCTGCCGTTAGTTTCCTGGCTTTCGTTTTTTTTTCATTCTTTCTTCTTTCTTCTTTCTTCTTTCTTCTTTCTTCTTTCTTCTTTTGCGACTCGGGACATAGCAGTTTACCATACCGGACAAGATATAAACAGCATGGCCTGGAAGACAAACAGCGGGGTGCGCTGGCCGGGCGCCAGGTCGACAGACTGGTCGGCATAGGCCGCGCAGAACTCGGCCTCGTTCAGCACCGGCAGGAACGGATGCACGTAGCGGAAGTAGGCTGTGACAAAGGTGCCCAGGGCCGTCTTTTCTGGGAGGCGGAAGCAGCTCCGCTGCTCCAGGAACGCCACGTCCGCGGGAGCTAGGCGCCAGGCCGTGTCGGCCTCGATGAACCGGTAGCAGATGCAGGGAACAAACGAGTGCAGAGGCTCCGAGACGGGGGCAGCCGCGGACTGCAGGAGAGGCGGCTGGCCTGTGCCTAGAGATTATTGGTGTGTAAGCTATGACTCAGAAATTCAAAATGTTGATAAAATACGAAAGAGATGAGACGGAGAATGAGTCGTACCCAGAGCATTCTCGGCTGTCATGGTGCAGTCTGCCAGGATGTCGGCGCCTTGCCCGCCGACTGCTTTCTCGCACAGGCCATCGAAGCCATCAAGGCCATCGCCACCAGCCTCAAGCAGCGGCTCGCACAGCCCATCATCTGCCAATCCAGAGCTGCTTCTTGAGAGCAGGTCTGGCGGTGGAGAAGTCGCCAGGCTGGAGCTGACTGGAGACGGCCCAAGTTCTAGGTCTTGCTGAAGCTGCTGCTGCTGCTGCTGCTGCTGCAATTGTTGTTCTTCTAGATGCTCGGCCACAGCCTTCGCCGATTGCCTACCATCCTAGTTAATATCAAACAACTGCGAATACACAGACACAGACACAGAATGAGAATATCTACCTCTTGCCAGCCCGCGGCTTGACGATGCACTCTTCCGAGTCGAGCTTGCAGTTCAGACAGGGAATGCCGTGCACGGTAACGTCGCAGCGTATCTTGCGCACTCTGCAGGACAGGCAGGCGCGCTTTGCCCGCTGGCCGCGAGCCCTGCTTGGGCGCTTTGTTGGGGGCCGCGTCCCTAGAGCGGTAGTGGTGGACATGGCGGTTTTTGGTGGGACTTTTGATGGTTGGGGTTTTTCTGCACGTGAATGGCGCTGAAGGGGCGCTGGCCGAAAAAAACTAAAGGACAGCCTTGAGAGCGTTTTTGCACCTGGGAGCCAGAATCGTATCGTACGACCTTGCAGAAGGGGCATTGGATCCTGTGGGAACAATTAACTACTCCATCGTGCAGCCCCCGAGCGCAGACGCGTCGTACATTCTGACGTACATGGCGTCGGCTTCTCGGCCCGAGGCTGGTCCACAGGCTGGCGGGAATCGCCGAAGCTTTTTTTTTTTTGGCTGCGGCTGCGATCCCCAGACTCCAGACTGGGGTCCGGGGTAGTGCCCACACACGTTTTTGACAAGTTACAAGAACGGAGAAGAACAAAAAGAAAAACGGTAATAATAACAATAATAATAATGGAAAGACGGGGAAGCTAGTAACTTGGTAAGAAACATCATTCATTCTCGCTGCCCAATCGGCAAATTATCTGGCCACCACTACAAATCCACAATGGACTGTGCCGTTGCCAAGACTATTTCCTGCCAGCCCTTCATAAAGTCACCCTCCTGGTAGTCGTCGTGGGCCAGGTCCACAAATCCTTCCGGCACCTCCTCTCTGGGCACGATCCCAAGCGCCCGGCCTGACAAGATGGAGGGTCAGCAATGGCGCAACGTATGAAGTATATCAATCACTCACACCGAAGGGGTTGGACTTACCGTTGACTTCCTTCCTGGCTGCAATCTGGATCATGGCGCGCGCACAGTCTTCCACAGTGGCAAACTTGACGCCCTTGGACTCCAGATACGCAATCACCTTATCTGAGAGAATGGGCGTCCGCACGTACCTGGTGACGATTAGCCATCAACAGAGCTCATAGATTCTTTGTTTTATTTATCAAGATTTTCAAGACGTTCCCTTGACTTACCACGGGGCCACAAAGTTGACTCGAATGCCCTCCTTCCAGATGGTGCGGCGGAGGTTTCTAAACAGGCCACGAGCACCCCACTTGGAGATGTTGTACTGAGGCGAGCCCGGCTGGTCTGCGTAGGCGGCCACGCTGCCCTTGATGATGAGGCAGCGGTCGCGTGCGGCGTCGTCTGGCTGGCGACGGAAGTAGTGCAGTGCCAGCTTTGCCGTGTAGATGGTACCGATCAGGTTGATCTCTACGATCCGCAGACTCGGCTTGACAGGCGGCCCAGATGGATCTGACCTTGTGAGCGCAACCCAGTCTGAGAAAAAAAAGAAAGGAAAGAGATAAAGGGAGAGAGGATGAAGGTTAGTATGCAGGACCAGACGAGTGATTACCATCTAGAGTAAAGACATCGTCTGCACCGACGATGCCGGCATTGGCAACGACGACATCGACGCTGTGTTCCGGGGATGCCGAAACTGCGCCGTCAAAGACAGCCACCTGGTCTTCCCAGCTGCGGACGTCACACTTGACAAACTTTGCGTTCCTGCAACGTATTGTAAGGACACTGGTTCTTGCTAATGAATATTAGGGACGGGGCCTGTACTTCCTACTTACGGTGATAGTTTCGCCTCAGTGGCCTTGCCTGCAACGTCATCGTAGTCGGCGATTGTAACAAATGCACTGTGCGACGCAGAACCATGAGCTTTGATGTCCCGTATTGTCTGCTTGTTTGACACTCAAAATAGGCGTAAGACTCACCCGGCCGCTACAAACGCCTCGGCGTATGCCTTGCCCAGGCCGCTCGCACCTGCCGCAGTGTTAGTTCTGTCCGTTGAATCGCGATGCTCAATGTCGCAAGCTTAGGGATACGCGTACCTCCCGTCACAATGACAGACTTGCGTGCTAGATTCTTGGTGTCCAGCTGGGCAAGAATGTCCAGCGAACCAATGTCTTGATACTCGGGAATAGGCATGATTCGTTTCTTTCCTTTTTTTTTTGGCTTTGCTTCTCGGTGGCAATTTGGCATACGAGGAAACATCAAAGCTTGCAGCAACTCCTATAGGCCCCAGTTTTGCCCTATTTTTAAGTCTCTAGAATTTCAAGTCACCGAGGGTCCTCGGGATCGTTGGCCGGCGATCGCCGATAGTTGCGGCAACGAGAAGGCTAGTGGAATTATCCCCTCACTATTGGATACTGGCAGCTTCGGCTATCGATGTGTGGGGAGGATTTAGTGCCCGTCTGCCGGAGCCGAGTTAATTGTACCGGCGATCATTTGACCGGACAAGTCAGTGGGTTATTTTAAAAAGGTTCGGATATGTGACCCGTTGTTCTCAACTCGCACAATTTCTCGCCTCTAGGGCACCTGGTGATCTCTTCGCCGGGCCTCACCAACTTTTTGACGTATCCTGGCCGTCGGAGAAGAGACAGACAATCAGACAGACGATTCACGCAACAGAGATCCCACAACCATAATCATGGCTGCAGAGACAAAAACGGGCAGTTCCAAAAATGGCCGACGCTTTGCTCATCTATCAGATCCCGATCCGTCCTGGCTGCAGGTCGAAGATAAGCAGCGGGTTCTCGAGCCACTGGCGGACAAGCTGTTCAGCCTTCCAGTAGCCGAGTTCCGCAAGGTGCCGTACAGACCACCACCACTGCCGGCGGACGGTCCTGCCATTGGAAAAGACGTTGCAGTCGAGCAGATTGAGATTCCGGTGCGAGACGGCTCCAAGATTGGGGCACGTGTCTATCGCCCGATAGAGCATAGGAACGGCCGTATTCTGTTTTTTAACATTCACGGAGGAGGTAAGGAGAAAAAAAAATGAAAAAGGAAGGAAACAACGGAGAAAAACAGAGAAAAGGGAATCCATAAAAAAAGCTTGTTAAAGATGGCAGCTAACGCTCCGGCAACTAGGATGGACTGTCGGAATCCCAGAGACGGAGGAAGCCCAAAACCGTCAAGTGGCCGTCCAAAACAAGGCAGTTGTTGTCGGCATTGACTACAGAAAGTAAGCCAGCATCTAGGGAAAAAAAAAGACAGACAGACCTCTGACCTGCCGCAGGGCTCCGGAGTACCCGTTTCCGTACGCAATCCACGATGCCAAAGATGCGCTTCTATGGGTATGCAGAGGACCCTTCTGTCCAAACATCCTGTTTAGCCCCCATTCACTGACCAGGACACAGTGTAAAGAAAATTCCCAGTCTCTGGGAATAGACCCAGAGCGGATCATCATCGGAGGCGGCAGCGCCGGCGCAAACATTGCAAGTCCACTAACACACTGATGTTTTTTTCTGCCTAGAGACCACAGCTAACACGCCATCTGCGACTCCTAGGCTGCAGTTCTCGCCCACATTGCGCGGGACGAAAGCATTGATGGCATAATCGGACAGGTCCTCAATATCCCCGTCACCTGTCATCCAGACCATTTTCCCGCCTCGAAGCACGAGTACCACTCCTTTGAGCAGAATGCAGGCGCGTGCATCGTGAACGCATTCCGGATGAGAAAGTTCTGGGACTTTTATCTTCCTGCGGCGGATCCCAACCCGCTGGCGAGCCCGCTCTTATCTAGATCCTTTGCAGGTCTACCACCAGCACGTTCGTCACCCTGTAGTCCTACTTCTCGTTTTCTATTACTTGATTATGTGACTAACTTCTTACAGTCGTCCAAGTAGCCGGGATGGACCCTCTCCGGGACGAAGGGCTGGCGTACGCGGAAGAGCTAAAGGAAGCCGGGTAAGACAAAGAATCTAGGAATCCAATCCAATCGGAATCCTGCTACGATATCAGTGCTGACACAGAAGGGATCCAGAGTGGACGTGGAGCTCAAAGTATACAAAGGGCTACCGCATGCATTCTACATCTATCCCGACCTGCCAGCGTCTGCTCAGTACGCCCAGTCAGTGGTGGATTGGGTCGAGCAGCTGGCAGCGAAGACGCAAGGCAAGCAGTAGAGTCGAGTATGGTTGAGAGCTATTAGCGGCTACTAGCAGTTTTGGTTGAGGTAGGAGTGGTTTCTTTTCCTTTCCCTGGGGTTTTTTTTTTTTTTTTTTGGAAAACTGGAACACAAGTTTGAATCAATATTGGGTCTATTCAGTCATTTTGCGAACAAGCTATGTATGTATTTGTTTTTCCTTCATCAATAAAAATCAATCCATCGCTTTAGGCCAGCGAGATTGGGTTGCTCAAGAACTTTGCCGGCACGTCGACAAACTTGCTCCGGATGTACTCGGCGACGCCCTTGCCGAGCATGTCGATCCTGGTGCTGCTGGCGGCGCCGCCGCCGAGGAAGTCGAGCAGGCGAAAGTGCACTGCCCAGATGTTGGGGAACTCGCAGCGCTCGACGGCGATGGAATCGTTGTAATCCTCGCCCAGCAGTGCCTTGATGCGGGCGATGGTCAGGTACGACTGCAGCCAGCGGTACTCCTCGGCGGACCGGACGTAGATGCCGACATTGCAGTTGTCACCCTTGTCGCCGGACCGGGCGTGGGCCACGGCGCCGAGCGGCACTCGGCTGGTGAAGCCAAAGGTGGCCAGGTCCGTCGGCTGGGCCGTGTCGCTGCTGGGCCGCTTTCCGGGCGGCGGAGCCGTGATGCCGTGGTGCTTGACGTCGATGACGCGGTCGCCCATGACGACGCGGTGCGGCAGCTTCTCGTACGAGATGATGCCGGGGAACAGCTCCATGAACATTCTCGGGGACATTGTGCGGAAGTCAAGCGACATGTGGTAGCCTATTGAGTGAGTGTGAGCATCAGCATTTACCATTTGCCATGGTTTCGAGCTTCTAGGTTTGAGAGCAGAAAAACCCACCTGCGTAAAATTGCATCCGGAGAGCGTAGATGTGCTTCCGAAAGACGTCCTCGCTGATGGACTCGCGGGTCTTACCCTTGACCAGCACCCGGATGGAGACGGTGCCGAGGGCCTGGCTGGCCGGGTTAGAGGCGCCGGCGCCGTAGCGCTCGATGCTGAGCTCGGAAAAGTCTGCGCCCCGGAAGGCGTGCTCGATCTGCTGGCGCATGAAGCGCTCCTTGGCGTCCAGGTCCAGGCCGTTCATGTAGAAGGTTGCCTCGGCCAGGTAGCCGCCGATGGCGACGGTCATGGCCTTGGTGGTGGGCGGCGGGGGACTGCCGACGGCGCCAGAGACGCGCACGCGGTCCTTCTCGCCCGTGTTCTCGATCCTCACGTGCTCGATGTCGGCCAGCACGTCCGGGTTGATGTACTTTGTCCCCTGGATCTCGTACAGGAACTGGGCGCGCACGTTGAGGGCGTCGACGAAGCCGGCATGCTTCGGGTTCTTGGTGATGATGGAGGTACCGTCGGCCGCGATCTCGGTAATGGGGAAGCCGAGGTCGACCAGGCCGTCCAGCCGCGGCCGGACGCCCGAGAAGTTGGCACCCGTGACATAGGGGCCGCACTCGACGAGGTCTGGGGGTGGGTGTTAGTGATGACTAAGCAAGGAGGGGAGAACGGGAAGAGAAGATAAGAGGGCAGCAAAGCAAGCTAGCAGACAAAAAGACAAAAAGACAAAGAGAGAGAGAGAGAGAGAGAGAGAGAGAAGAAAAACGTACGCCCTGCGATCAGGGCCCCCGCCAGCTGGTCCCAGGCGTCGTGGGACCAGCCGTGCCACCAGGCGGCGAGGGCGATGACGGGGCTGGCGTCGGTGACGCGGCCGCAGATGACAATGTCGGCGCCTTCGCGCAGGGCCTGGACGATGCCCCAGCCGCCAAAGTAGGCGACGCCGCAGAGGGGCGAGGCTGGCCAGGCGTCGAGGTCGCGCTCGGGGTGGTCGAGGTGGACGATGCCGCCGAGGTCGCGGCGGCGGGCCGGGTCGACGACGACGTCGGAGATGTCGTCGCCCTCGACGTAGGCGATGCGGTCAAGCAGGTCGGCGTGGCCGCGGCGCTCGCAGATCAGGCGGACCTGGCGGGCGCACTCAGGCGTGTTGAGGGCGCCGGCGTTGCAGACGAGCTTGATCTTCTTGCGCGCGATGGTGTCGATGGAGGCCTCGAGCTGGTCGAGGAAGCCGACCTCGTAGCCCTTGGTCGGATCGTCGTGCTTGCGCATCGCGTTCCAGGCGATGTTGAGCTCTGACAGCCAGTCGCCCACGATGGCATCCATGGTGCCGTCGGTGACCTGGCGGAGCCTGTTCGGGGGGAGGCAAAAGGAAATTAGCTTGTGGCCGTTATGTCTGATGCTGCTGCTTTGCTTTCCTCACTCACATCGCGTCCGGCTGGTCCTCCATGGCACCAGCCACATTGGCAATGACAATGGGCCGTTTCGAAGCCATCTTTACCGTGTCGTATTTGTTTGGCCAGGACGAGATTCAAGATTTGAGAACGCGATCGAGAATGCAGAGCCAGCAAAAGGGAACAAAGTATGCGCACAGCAGGATCTAGACTCGTCCATTTATTGCGCTCCTCAGCAGTCCTCCCCCCAAAGCTGCTCGGCCTTTGCCGCGATGATGACGACCGAGTACGGAGGACAGAGGGATAGGTGGGTGAGGACAGCCGAAGCGTGGTGGGTCCCATCCGAACGACGGCCCGACGTTCCTGGACTCCGTGGGCCGTCTGCATGCTGCTTACTGGGCAGTTTTGAAGGAACGGATAACTGGCCCCGTGCTCTCGTGCTCTATTACTATGTATGTACAGTTGTTCGCGGGCTAAACCCCAAAAAGGACGGCGAATGGGAAGCATGGAGCACGGGCATTCGGAAATGGCAAGCATGACCAGAATCTAGGGTATATAAACGTGAGCACTTCTACTCTCCGTAGATTACCTTCACCATCTGCAACTCCTCAGCTCCTCGGGTACCATAACTGGGAGCTTAGTCGGCAGCTGTCACTTATTAGTCATCTCCGGCGATCGCCGAAGGGCACAACTTTTGTGGGCCAGCTAACGTGCGGGGGAAGTCCGCCACGGCCGACGGCTATTTCGGCAGTTTCGGCACTTGCCTGTCGGGGTTCTGCCAGCGCTATGCAGCTGCTTATCCTCGTATATCCCTCTTAAGCTCCTCTGTTGATCAAAATTCCAACATGCAGGAGGCGTTTTTTTCTTCTTCTCGTCCCCGGGATTTCTCGTCCCCGAGATGCCAAATTGAGAAAGTTGCACTGGCAGAATGACTGTGCAGTTGAGTTCATGCAGCGTAAAGATGCAGAGCATAAGTCGGGAACCATTTCCCTTGGACAATTTTTTTTTCTCATCTGCCTTATGCTATTTGCCATTTGCTCTCTGCTTTCTTTTTTGTATATTCTCCTCCACCTCATCTCTGTTCCCTTGCCCCTGGTCCCCTAGGGCCTGTATAGTAGCCGTCAGCCTTCAGCCTAATTTATGCAGCTAGTTACCCCGCTTTACCTCCGGGCTTAACCCCAGATTTTCCCCGTAGTCTTGACCGTTGATTCCCCCACACAGCGGCGCGATGTATCGTCTTTGTTTCCATAACGTTACAATGCCAGCATTTTGCGTTCTCACACATGCCAGGAGTAATCTGAAGCCTCATCATACCACAATCCGGATGATTTAGTATTGTCACATTGATATCCTCAATCATCTCGATAGCACCCAACATCTCCGTAACACCTCGACATCGTCTCGGCATCACATTCCACCTCCATCTCCTTCCATCTTCCACCCGCCACAATGCAGGCTTGCGACCGGTGCCACGCCCGCAAGACGAGATGCGATCGCCGGTTCCCCCAGTGCGGTGCTTGCGAGAAGGCCGGCGTCTCGTGCGTGCACGCGGACAAGCTGCGCCAGCGCAACATCCCGCGCGGCTATCTCGACAGCATGGAGGACAAGGTGCGGCAGCTGCAGGAGGAGAACAAGACGCTGCGGCAGAGCCTAGAAGCAGCCGCGCAGGCGTCTCAAGAAGCGTCAGTGCAGGCACCACAGGCGTCTGCACGGGCGTCCTTACAAGCGTCCTTTTCAGACGACCTGTCGTACCATGACCACAATGGCGAGAATGGCGAGAATGGCGAGAACGATGACCACCAACAAAACCACTACAGCCATCGGACAAACCTCCCCGGAGCGCCCATCAGCCCGCCGTCGTCGGCTGACAGCTGCAGCCCGCGCGAGAACGCGTTTGCCGTTGAGGTGGGCTACCTGTCGCTCATCGCCACGGGTGAGACTCGCTATCTGGGCTCCAGCAGCGGCCTGGGCCTGGCCAACATCATCAGCACCATGGTGACGGCCCAGGCCGGCGACCCTGACGTGTCCGAGGTGCCGTCCTCTTCG
Source organism: Leptographium procerum (assembly GCA_000806385.1). Taxonomy (NCBI): domain Eukaryota; kingdom Fungi; phylum Ascomycota; class Sordariomycetes; order Ophiostomatales; family Ophiostomataceae; genus Leptographium; species Leptographium procerum. The sequence continues at coordinate 13,655 of JRUC01000707.1, forward strand.
TCGGCGCTCTCAGCGCTCTCAGTACCCACTTCCTCACTCACACCCTCCGTCTCTGCTCTCCCCCTCCCCCCCCTCTCGACGGTCCGGCCGTTCATCGAGGCCTACTTCCAGCATACCCCCATCACG
>JRUC01000710.1:0-13760 GCA_000806385.1 Leptographium procerum
AACAAGGAAGGACCAGAGCATCCGCTATCGCCCGATTCCCGACTCTCTCCCCGTCAGAGAGAGTAGATAGGACACGAATCATTCTTCATTGACTTGATCCCCCTCCCTGTCCAACATCCATCGAGTAGCGCCCATCACCGCTTGCTAAGCATTCATAGTCTCATCCATTCATCCCAGCCACATCATCATATTATCAATCGTGTCTCGTTTCATCCGACGTCCGGGCCAAAAAAATTTCAAAAATGGCCATCAGCGTTATTTCAGCATTGCCCAGCGGCCTGGCGGTGTCGTCGTCGCCCCATATGGCCTGTGCCGACGAAGAGTATCGGTTTGACCGCCTCGTCCAAGGATTGAAACAGGCACTGGGACCATCCTCTGGTCTGACTTCGGCTGACGTGGATGTCGGTCACCTCACTCGTCTGATGAACCAGTATGACGCGAAAGAGGAGGGATGGATGCCGTACAATTTTGGTGATGCCAGCCGTGGTTATACCCGGAATCTAGTCGACGAGGGCAACGGAAAGAGTAACCTGGTAGGTTCCATCCCCATCCTTTCGCCCTCTTCTATTCCTCTCTCTCTCTCTTCTTCTCTTTTCTTCTCTCTTGTCCGTCAACATCACTTCTGTCCGTCATGTAGCTCCATAAATGCTGACCCATCGCAACACAGCTTGTGCTCGTGTGGTCGCCAGGCAAGGGCAGCCCGATCCATGACCATGGCAATGCGCATTGCCTGATGAAGATCCTGAAAGGCAGCCTCACTGAGACTCGATATGGCTTCCCCGAAGACGGCAAGGAAGGACCCATGACGATCACATCTGAGAAGACATACTCGGAGAATGCCGTGGCCTATATGGCTGACGAGCTTGGTGTCCACAAGATGTGGAACAGTGGCAGCGACTTCGCTGTTTCCCTTCATCGTAAGTTCTTCCAAGCATAGGAAAGAAGACATAGGAGAGAAGAGAGTAAGGTATGGAACGAAGGAGGGCATGATAACTGACATGGACTCATGTAGTGTATACGCCGCCAAACGTAGAAAAGGGAGGTTGCAACATTTTCAACGAGAAAACAAGCAGAAGCCACCACGTTGCAAAGTGCGGCTACTATACCGCCTATGGGAAACTTCTGAAAGAATAGGCACTGAGGGAACTGATAGCCTCATAATAATGACCGTATGAGAACAAGAGGTATGGAAGTTTTGGGATCTAAGAGACAGAGAGACCTGAGTAGCAATCACTAGATAGCAAATGGGCCGTGTTGTATCACATAGTCTTCTGTGATGGTGTAAAGAATGGAGTAAACAATAGAAATATGTCAAACCTAATGTGCTGCGCTCTTTTTCACTCCTGGTGCTTCATCCGTATGAAACCGGGAGAGGCTGAGGTGTATGTGAAGCTCGCTGCCGTGGTAGACTTCCACGGCACAATCGGCCCACGACCTAGCCTAAAAACAGCAGGAATCGGTCTTCAGCAGTATGAAGGCCACTGAAATGAAGGGATGAGGTTAAAAAAGGCGAAAGAGGCGGAGGCACCTGGTCTTTAAGGACGACCTGGACGAGCACTCAAGCTGTGATTGGCCCTAGAAAATTGCGTGATTTTACTACATTCACGGCGGTGTGCATAAACTAGCCAATGAGAACCTGTTTACTTGAGCTGACGATACCAGCGCACAAACGTCCCAACGGCCAACTACCACATTCTTGGGCTACGACCGTCCCTGAAGAAATCGAGATGATCGGCGCCTCGCAGCAGATGCGGGCAAAGGCATCGCTCCCGGAACAACTGCCTCGACCTGCTGCAGCCTGTGGCCCGCATTCGGTGGCCCATCAAAATTCCCAGCTGCACAAGCAGCCTGTATATCCGTGCACTTCTTGTCCCACACGTCGCAGTTTGCATGGGCCGATGGCGGTGCCGAGGCATAGCAGGCGGCTTCCTGGCCGAAGCAGTCTGATGAGGCGTCCCAGCAGCCATTCTCCGTTGAGTAGGTCGGGACCTCTACGCCGCACCAGTTGGCGTTCTTGATGAGGCAGTCCGGGGGCACAAATTCGATGCTGGCCTGGCGGGACACGGCGAGGTCCGCGGGACTGAGGACAGCCTTGGCAGACGCAGCAGAGCCACCATCACTGCCCGGCGGTTTGTGGAATAACACAGGGGCGGCCCCGGAAGCTGGTACGGGAACGAGGGCTCGTATATGTCGAACGTCACAGAAGGGTTGTCTGCCTTGACGTAGCCGGGGATGGTTGCCTGGTGGCTCTCGGGGATGCTGCTGGACTGGACTGTTTCTTTGCTGTCACCGCTGCCTGCGACGAAGATTTGCGCACAGCCGACGTAAAACTGGGGGTTGCCCACCTGCGCTTCATGCAGCGCCAGCAGCTCTGGCCGCACGAGGTAGCTGCCGTCCGCGAGGCCTGGCGGCAGCGCAACTGAGAGCAGGCCGTTGGCATCGATGAGCTGCTCTGTGCACCACTGGTTCGTGTCGTTATTGTAGCCCTGCTCCCAGATCTTGAACCAGCCGTGAGCAGGTGTGGACATGGTCGAGGCCATGCTGGTCTCATGTTTCAAGTACACGGCACAGGGCCCTTTATGGGACGGGTCGATGGCGCCCGGCCTGGATCCGTCAGGGCTCTCGCGAAACTCAAAGGTCAGCGTGGCACCATCTGGGACGGCACAGGTGAAGTTGACGGGGGCGAGCCCGTCTCGGCCTGCGAGAGTTCAGTCCTGTCAGGTCTTCCGCTCTTCTGACCTCATCCTTAGCTCTCGACTGTCAGCCAAAAACCTACCACAGATCATGTCGTTGCTCGTCAGGTCTTGGATTGGGAAAGTCGCTGTCTGGGGATCCTTAGGCTGGCGGACGCAAGTGCCATCACCCTGGTTGACGCCGTTCACGAAAAGAGTCGTAAATGATGTGTGAGCGCTGGCGAGTGCGGCAGAAGCAACCACAAGCGTGGCGATAGAGTTATGTGCCATCATAGTTGCTGAAGTGCTGACTGTCTGGCTGTCTGATAAGTGGTGATAGGGTGAAGCAATTTCACGATCGTCTGTCTTAGCTTTTCGTGCAAAAGGGAATGCTTGTGCTTTGCTAGACTGTGCTTTTGTCTACTTATCTTTTCTTCAGATACTGTTCGACAGATTCCGTTCGTCAGATTTCCTTTCACGCGTTCAGCGTGTGAACAACTCAAAGAGGGGCCGAAATATGCGCCGAAAGCAAGAAATGAAGAAGGCAGTAAATGCAACAATAGGTAGAACCCTTTTAGTCGTGGAGGAGGAGTTCTCGAAGGAATAACTCAGGAACAAGCCCACGGCTCGTACAGATGAGCTACAAAGCAAAAGATATATACCTTTGACTAGACCAGTCAGCATGCTTTATGCCTGTACTCATTTGTGCGATATGTTTGCGCCATACGGAACACATGAGACACCCTCCCAGCCAGGGCATGAAAGCACTATCCCTCCCCAATATCTCCGGCTATCAAATAGGGGCTCTGCTTTTGAACTGTTTCTGTATATTTTGCACTCACATTTAGCAGACACGCTCAACGCCCCCCCAATCCTGCTGTGTTCAGTTATATCGTCCTTCCTATAGAATTGACCAGTCCTCTCTTCCGGTCCAAAACGATATGTTTCACATAAATTAGTCACCGCAGATATCCCTACAAGGTAGTAGATCCTGTTGTGAATCAGCTACCTGAGGGAAATCAAAGACCTCCGATTTGAGTAGCTATGATCAGGTTCTCAGACAACCAACCATAAGCTTGGATCCTCTCGCCGGATCTGCAGAGGGCATATGGCACCTGAGCTGACCCCTTGCCGTGAGGCATGGCGTACAACGGTAATAGTTGGTCTTATGATGGCGGCCGGCTGAAACAAAGGTAACCAGTATCAACGAGAACAGGCGAAAAAATACGAGAATAAGAGTCGAACAAGATGCAAAATGACAATGAATTCGAGGCCTGCTCGGACTCTCTTTGGAGTTCCAGCGCAAACTAGCCGGAGGTGATATTAGAGATCACCCTGAGCTTCTCCTACAGCACTGGGTTTTGCACCTCTGAATCCGTTGCACGCATAGGATTTTACTCTGATGGAGGCTGCTAAAATCAGATACTACTGTATCCTACACCGAAACGAGGTCCCGGTCGCATAGGCTGAGTGGGGATTATTCTATATTGTACCTTTGTTTTTAAACGCCTTCATGAACTCTGTAGTTCTGTCTATTCAAACAGATTTTCTTTTAATAGCAGCCTTGGACCTGCCCATAGCCATCGCCTCTCTAAAAGCAAAGAGACGTGCCTCATTTCCATTTGATTGTCAGCCACATCCAGTCATTCGCTCTTTTCCATTTATTCATCTAGGCATCTCGAGAGGATCGGTGCTGTTTCTTGACAGGGTGACATCGAGAAAGAGACTCTCCTCCTGCCAATGCAAGCCAGTAATCCTCGTTTCTCGTTCTGGGAATGTATGACTATGTATTGGTATTTTTTGGTTTAGTTTGGTATGGCCATTTTTCTTTTCTATTTGCAGCAGCACATCAATCTGCCGAGAATTTACTCGTTGATCTTGGCCAGGATGCTGGAGAAAATCAGTCAGAATCACAACCCGCAAAGGTGTAATAGTTCTTAGCACATGGCTGCCGGTAATGACTTACTCGCTGTCGCGGAAGAGCTGGTACTCCTCCTCGCCGACCTTGACCGGGCTGCCGCCGAACTGGGGGATCAGCACCTTGTCACCAGCCGCCACACCCATCGGTGTCCGCTTGCCCTCCTTGTCGAGCGCACCCGGGCCGACTGCCAGTACTCTAGCCTCATTCAGGTCCTTGACGCTCGATTCGGGCAGGAAGATACCGCTGGCCGTCTTAGCCTCGGCCTTCACGCGTTGAACCAGCACCCGGTCGAGGAGTGGGACAAGCGACTTGATAGAGCGGATAGAGCTGGCCTGCAAACGTTGAAGAAGAGCGCGTATTAGGATTGTCCCGCCTATTTTTTCCACTTTGTCTTGAGTGTGCGCCGCGCACTTGTCGCCCAAGACGACTCACACCGGATCGAATTTACTCACCATTTTGACGATTTTGTAAGCTGATGAGTGCTCGGAGGTTACGTACGAGAGTTTGGGCGGGTAGCGAAACGAAGAAATCGGTCTGATCGGCAGTCGGTAAGTATTCAATTGGAGGAGAGCTTGCGCCGGAAAGGAAGGATTTTACAGATTAAGTGAGAAAATCCAAGAGCTTCTAAGAGCATCTAGAAACAACCGACGAATGGATCCAGTTTTTTCTGGCGTCGGTCTGACGGATTTTCCGGAACCGCTCACACCTGCCATTCCCACCGAGGCCCTACTAATTGGCATCCGGCCTCACAACCGTTCTCCCCGCATTTAAAGCGAGCCGTACATATAAACGAATAGCCGAGGACGCAGCACTGCATTATAACAGAAGCCTGTAAATAAAGCTATCTTTTCTGTATGCGGTAATCTAATATGACCAATCCAATTAGTCTCCAACACTCCGCCATCCCATCCTGATGCCCTGACCTATCCGCTCCTGCCCTCGAAATAAAAAAATCATGGGCATTATGTTGAAAAGTAAATAGAACAAGAAGTAAACCACACCCAATATACCACACGCCCTTCAACACATGACCATAAGATACAATTGGCTTTGGCCAGTCTCACTCCTCTTCATGGACGACTGAGATTAACACTACTTCATCGCAGGCGTGGGCGCCTCGAGAACATGCGTGTGAGTGTTTGCCCGAATCACCTTTCCTGGCTGAATCTGCAGGCAAATGACAGTGTTGCAGACCCACGGGTCCTTGAGAATTTCGCCCATCTTTATTCTCTCCTTGGGATCGATCTTCAGCATGCCACCGATAACGTGCCGGCTTTCGCGGGGAAGAAGGCGCAAAATCCGCCACGGGCCCTTGATGACCTCCTTCTTCTCAACGGGCTTGTCGCTAGATTTTTCAGCGCCAGTCTCTTTCTTGTCGTCTTTGCCGTCCTTTTCGTCCTTTTCGTCTTTTTCGTCTTTTTCGTCATTGGTCTCCTTGGCCTCCTTGCCGTCCTTGCCGCCGTGCTCATGTTGGGCGTGATTCTCGTGCTTGTTTCGGTGGCCGTCATGACCGTCGTGTCCATCGTGGCCATTCTTGCCGTCTGCGGGTTCCTTTTCATCCTTCGCATCGCCACCGTGTTTCGCATCCTCATCCTTCTTTTCTGTCTCTGACACCTGAGCCTCACTTTTTTGGTTCGGGTAAATTCCCAACCGCATGGGATCGTGGCCCGGGGTTGGATCCGCAGCAAATAGCTTGTAGGAGTTGTCAGTCGTGCGCGGAACTTTCCACGGAAACCTACGGAGAGTCATGCAGCAGAATATGATCGCAAGAGACCAGATATCGACTGCTGTCGGATCGTATTTCCGGTCATCATAAACCTCGGGCGCCAAATAAGGATCAGAACCCACAATGCCTGCTAGTGGTTAGAAAAAAGAGTTTCGACACAGCCAAGAAGAGACAAAAGGAAGCCTCTCACTAACCTGATGCCATGACGACGCCATTTTCAAACGGATATTGGAACACGTGGGCGCTGCCGAAATCAATGATTTTCATGATGCCGTATTCGCTGACTACAACATTGTCCAGCTTAAGATCCCGGTGCGCCAACCCCATGCTGTGCAGGTAGGTGACGCCGCTCAGGATCTGCAAAAAGCAGCAGGCAATCTCGGGGCGAGTCATCCGGCCGGACATGACAATGGCGAATAGGTCGTAGGGCGCATACTCCATCACTTCGTACCATTTGCCTTTCTCGCTGATAATGTCGAGAGTCTCGATGATATTTCCGTGGTGGAGGGACGAGCCGATGCAATATTCTGCCGTCAGTTTCTTGACATACTCTTTCTCGGTTTCGTAGGCATGGCGGGTGCGGAACTCCTTGACGGCGAAGACAGTGCTGTCCTCGCTCCGTTTCATTAGGCGCACGGATCCACCAGCGCCGGCGCCGAGCACTTTTCCAAGCTTTCCATATTTAGACGTGAGAGAGTCTTCCGCAAACGGGATCTGCACACTTGACTTTGAAGAACTGTTATCGGCGGTACGGGCGGAGCGGATGGACAGAGCCGGCGAGACGGCTCGTTTGATCTTGTGATGGTGGGACGGGCCAAGCTTGAAAAAGCGCTTGAGATCCGACATGGAGCCTTGGCGACTGTGCAAAGAGGCTGCAGAGCTCTCTTCCGGTTCATCTTTATCTGTCCTGTGATGGTGGTGGCCGCCGAAGAAGCCAGAGTGGCGTTTCTCGTCCTTGAACTTGGAGAGTGAAATCGAGGAAGAAGTGGGCGAGGGATCTTTTCTCCTCGATAGCCTCGAGAAAACAAAGCGCGGCTCGATCTTATTCTGGGGATGGCGCTTGTTGGCAGCATACGGGTCGTTGGCGTCGCCAGAAGGCGTAAAGGGCCGGGAGTAGTATTGCGAGGCCGACCGTTCCGAAGCGCTCGACTCTCGCGACACTGGCAGAGACCCTCCCGAAGGGCCACCAGTGCCGCTGGTAGTGGGACCTATGCTGAACAAACCGTGACGGTGGTTACCGGCCAATGGGTTGTCGTGCACTTCAGACGAGAATGCTGGCCGGCGCGAAGCATCATCCGAGGATGCCGGGCGTTGTGAGGGCGGGGCCATTCTTGCGGGCGACGCTTCCCGTGTCGACGCCTGCGGGGATCCGGAGTCGTGATGCAAGCTTCTTGAGCCAGCGGGATCGCTCGGAAGCCTGGGGGATTTGGCTTCGCCGTCGACATGCGAGTTGCCCAGGGGCGTTAGTGGGGGTGACTGCACCTCGTGGCCCTTGGCGCTGAGCATTGGTGAATGGGAGCCGGCGGCCGAGTTGGGGGTATGCTGGCGGCTTGTGTGGTGTGATGACCCGTCATCGTGGGATGCGGTCTAAAACCGGTTAGCATGTGTCCATCCCACATCCGATGAAGGCCGAGACTGATTCTGGCCAGACCATAGGCAGGCTAAGCCCCCCCCCTCCCCCCGCGGTTTCTGCACTTACCCTGGACGCTGGCAGCGAAAACGGCTCATAAGAGAAGTTGGCTATCCGAAGGCCTTGCAGGTGTGCAGTGCGAACCGAGTTGGTAAGAGCACGCAGCTGTTCCTGGGTCACGCCTTCAGAGCTGCCTGCATTGTGGCCAAAAGAACCTGGCTCGTCGTTCGTAGCTCGGCCTGGCTCGGTCAACAACTCCACAGGGCCAATCTCTTCCACTTTGGACTGAAATCGGACAGAGGGGCTGGACTTCGGTTCTTCGTCTGTACCGAGAGCATCGGAAGTGTTTTCGGGATAGCGTTCTGGTGGACTCACAGCTGCCAAAAGCACGACATGTGTTAGTTGCTTGTCGGAAAGTGAAGGGTATATCTCTCCGGGGTTGTCTTTCGTAGCTCGCCGCATTTTTCAGGAACATGCATAATACAGAAAACGGGAGACAGGGACGGATGGGGGGTGGGGGGTGACAGATAGGAGCGTTTGTGTGCGCATGCTCCCCAAGGTAGCGGCGACGGCGATAGGCTGTGTATTCACCTTCGGGCTGTTTATCCTCCGTTCCGACAACCATTTTCGCCGGAGAATGAACAGACGCAGTGCGTCTTTCGGCAGGTCCAAAATATCGCGGGGGGTTGCTCGTTGTCTGGATGATGGAAGTGGTCGCAAATCCGCGTAGTGAAATGGTAAGGGCGGCGGAATCAGAGGGAGAGGAAGAGGAATTGAAGTAGAGCAAGGGAGGAACAAGTAGAATTGACAGCGGGGGAGGGTCAATTGGAAAGGCGATTGCAGTGAAAGCGAGGCCGTAGGAAACTGCAGGCAAAGGTGGGAAGTGGAAATAAGAGGATGATGGGGTTGTGGTGTCCTAGGAGTCAACGGGATGGGGAAAAAATGCCGTAGCCACAAGGACAAAAAAAGGGAAAGGCGTACACTCAGCACGACGACTTGTTGATGACCGCCACCCAGTGCTCGCAGGACCATCAGAAAAAGAAAAAAGGGCAAAAAGAGACACAGGCTGCTAAAAAAAACCGGGCGGAGAGCTAGCTGATGTTCGCGAAGAACGATAGCGGGGCAGGTGAGGGTACCCACGGGTACAAGGCGGAAGGGGCGGCGTGCGAGCCAAGTGTAGGTATCGTCTGGGTTCTCGGCAGGAGGGGCAGCAAACCTCGGATTCTATCCTACTTGCTGTCTTACTATTACATTACATAGTAGGAAGAGGCTCTGGCGGCTTTAATAGACGGCTATAACGTGTTTTATCGTAATAAACAGAGGCCTTCGGACCGGTCGGAAGTTGATGCACCAGACCGAGTCGGTCGCAGCCGGCCAAACCGGAAGGATGCGATATAAAACTGCAATGGGACTGTTATTGGCTGAGTCTGAGAAGAGCCAACGTGTATGGTGGTGTTACGAGTGTCGACTGCGGCCACAAAATGTATCCCTACGATATTCCGTGCCAAATTAGCTTATTCTACGGATGGGGACCTAGAATTCAGGTCAGATTACCAAGACGTCTCCGCAGCTAGAGTACGCTTTCTTGACACGTGACGCGGCGCCTACACCTAAATGTTCGTTACCTTCGCACGCACGTAATCCAGCGCTTACACGTGCTTTTCGCTGCACGTAGCACGGCACGTGCGTGAATTACACGTGATCGACACCCCCCTACAAACTCCAGCGATACTGGCGCCGGCTCCCCTTCCTGCGTCTACTAATGTCTGTCTGCCTTAATACTATTATACACAAGTCTGATCGTAGCCAGGAACGTGAAAAACATTTACACGTATGTCGGGGACAGAAGCCGAGAACACCAGAGCCGTAGACGACTCGTGCGCTGTCTCAGTGCACCGGGTCAATACGAGCGAGGATGAAGTCATACCGAATTTCCAAATTTATAGCAACCATTGTAAACCCCTATTCAAGCCTACTTACTGCTTTGCAGGGTGGCCCATATTTTTACCGCTGGCGAGTGGCTTACGGATTGTAACACACCGGATTACCACATCTGGCAGTGGCCGCGGCCGATCGGTCGGTCTTTCCTTCTTGAAGCTGGGGGCAGGCACGATCATGTGTAATTCATCCAATCTAAGTGGTTGTTTCAGGAAGCCCGGAATTTCGATTATCGTCCCTACGAATCTCTTTGAGCCAAAACTTTGCCATCTTTACCCCAGGCTTCGCCTCTCGGTCCGATGCTGCCATGATAAGGCTAGCTAGCTACTGTCGCTCTCCTCTTGGGCTCCGGTGGCAGCGTCCTCTTGCTCCCCATCTTCCCCCTCCTCTCGCACCATGGCGCTCGCAACTGAGGAGCCTCCATCTGGCGCCGCCATTTCTCCTCGACGACTACATCCCACGCTTCCTCATGCTGTCGGAAGTGGAAGCCTCCAAGAAGCGCTCGCGCGCATATGCGCATCTACGCAACTGCAACCTCTGTCCGCGTCTCTGCGGCGTCAATCGCTATGAGACGACGGGCATGTGTCTGATTGGCGCCGACACAGCCAAAGTCAATGTCATCGCACCCCATTTCGGTGAAGGTAAGACAATAAGACCACCGTCTTCTGGTATATGGCGTATGCACGAGTCTGCGAGGCCCAGACGCTGACATATACGCCTCCCCCGAACAGAACCCTGCGTCCAGGGACACAATGGCAGCGGCAGCGTCTTTTTCAGGTGACCAACGCTCCTCTCAAACGCTCCTCTCCCTTATCTAGACTGTTTAGGCAAATGCGTGTGTAGTTTGCTTCATTGGCTAACGCACAAGCTCTTTGCCCTATTTGCCAGCATGTGCAACCTCCGCTGCTCATTCTGCCAGAATCACGAAATCAGCCATCAGCGCAACGGCATGGATCTCACGCCCGAAGAGCTCGCCGACTGGTTCCTGAAACTGCAGCAGGTTGGCAATGTCCACAACATCAACCTGATTACCCCAGAGCACGTGGTGCCGCAGGTGGCACTCGCGATCCTGCAGGCCCGCACCAACGGGCTCACGCTGCCGATCATCTACAACACGTCAGCTTACGACTCTCTTGCATCGCTTGAGCTTCTCGATGGCCTCGTGGACATCTACTTGCCCGACTTCAAGGTGTGGGAGCCGGCGACGTCGCGCCGCCTCCTCAAGGCGGACGATTATGCCGCCGCGGCTCGCGAGAGCATCAAGGCGATGCATGCACAGGTCGGCGATCTCTGCTTCACCCCCGACGGCATTGCCAAGAAGGGCGTTCTCGTGCGCCACCTGGTGATGCCCGGTCTCGAAGAGGAGGGCGCGACAATCATGCGGTGGCTGGCTGAGGAGGTCTCTAGGGACATGTTTGTCAATATCATGGAGCAATATCATCCCGATGCACATGTAGGGAAGCCAAAGCGACGGGGGAAATCCCAGGCTGGCGAGGACGAACGCGACCAGAGGTCAGGCGAGGTCCGGTATGCTGACATCAATCGCGCGGTAACCGACAAAGAGATTTCTGCAATCCGGAAGGCAGCTGAGAAGGCTGGCCTTTGGCGATTCTGCGACCCACCAAAGCACGATGGGTTCAATATTTGACACGTCAAAGTCGTATCCGCCATGCTCTTTATGAGACGTAATCCGGAAGAGAACCTGTCCCAACGCGCAATAGGCCAGGCCTTCTCCGGAGTACCCGTGATCCCAACACCAACAAATGAACAGGCCACGAGGTCATGCCAGGGCAACTGGTCTAGTGCGAAGTTGTGCCACAAAGAGCCTGAACTCTTTCTGCCAACACTACATTATAGCTGTCTTCAGCAGCCTAAGACACGATATGAGACGGTATTAGACGATGTTAGTTAGCGCTTAGGTTCAGCGCCAAAACATACGCCTTCATGGACCGATATTCTCTTGTGTCTTTGTTTGAACCATCGATAATTGAATGCTGATCCAATACTCGGCTCCGAATGCGGGAGGAAGGCAGTTCCTATTGCTTAGCTACTTGGTTTCCTAGACTCCAGTGCCGCGTGGCTTTGTTCTTCGCCCTTGTTACCCGGCAGCCATATAGTCATGGCTATGCACGCCATCCGGCTGTGCTTTTACGCCTTTTTCTGTCGCGGAACGCACATGGAGACAAGTGCACATAGCTTCATCGAGTCCGATCTGACGATGCGAGACATCTCGGCCAGCGACAGTCCCAAGACGCCTTTGACAGAAGCTGCGAGGCAGGCAACGCAGCGACACAGCCGCTCTCCAGCCGTGCACTCTATTGCTTGGCAGCCTCCTCCAGTACACCATACAGTCCCACTCCAGTCCCCCAGGCGGCAGCGAAGTGCCGATTCGAGGTCCTACGCCGAAGTCTGCAACGAACACCAGTATCTAATCGCCAGCCTACAGCGACAAGACGAGCGCATCCGAGCCCTTCTGGGAACGCTGTGCAGCGTGCAGACAGAGCAGCAACTGCCCCAGAATTCAGCCGATGCTCGGAGGCTGCGCAAAGATGCCGGGTTCATGCGGAGCAAGATCGCCGAAGCCGAGCAGCAGGAGCGCCTGATTCTCGGGCGCCTAATTGATGTATGGTCCGAGGTGCAAAGGCGAAATCGGCTGAGCCACCTTTGGTACCTGCAGCAGCAGCAGCAGCAGCAGCAGATGGCCCGAGAACAGGCACATATCGACCTTGGTGCTCCTTTACAGCTTTGGATACCGACATTTCTGCCAGTGAAGCATACGGCAGGTTCTGCTCCGCCATCTGCAACCCTCATAAGCCCTCTAGCACCGTTCTTTAGGTCGCGGAACGTATTGGATGCGGAGAGATCTGGACCAGGACTGTCGGCAGCCGTGGTGGGTGTGGAGGGCCACAATACCAATACTGGCTGCACTGTGTATCATTCCGGAAAGCCCCCAATAAACGTGAGAGACGAGACGGACGAGACGTACAAGATGGAGGGAAGGACCGAAAAGGGCCAGAAGGAAAAGAAGGAACAGAAGGAACAGAAGGACGAGGACCAAAACGCGTCTCAGCCAACAAGCGGCCGGAATGAATGTGGGTTAGTTGACGAGTTCCACACCGCAGATGCAGCCCCGAGGCAAAGCTGCATCAGAAGGTGCTCTTCGAGCATGGCTACACATTCTTTGCAGGACAAGCAGAAACGCATGAGCCTGCCGCCATTGCGCTCCGTGTGGCCCGATGGCAGTGCCTAAGGAAGGCACAGAAGAGTAGGGGCTTTGTTGGGCAGTTTCATGATGATGCATTAGGGAATTATGTATGGCGCTGTATCTGCTTGGCATCTGATGCGAGATCGCACATATGCTGTTCTGTAACTGAAGAGTCCGCAACACTGACGGGAAAAAAAAAAGAGCAGAGTTGTGTGGCAGTGCGTTTATTTACATTGTTTTCAAAAAATCATTATAGTTGGCAGCTTTCTCTAGGCTTCTTCGGGGGATGTCCAATTGGAGGATAGAGACTGCATCGGGTGTTGAATAAAGGGGTCAGGCTCTCTCCTGGGTCTCTTCTGGCCTCTTCTGGTTTTCTTCTGGCTCTCCTCTGGTTCTCTTCTCCGTTCAAGCAAACTCGTCGAACTGGCCATCGTCAAAGCCCAGATCGGCTGCTGTCTTTTTGTGCTGCTGCTGATGCTGCTGCTGCTGTTGCTGCAGGTTGAAGCCCAGGATGCTGGGGTCGCCGACAGAGCGCCGCGCAGCCGCACGGCGATTTGGAGGTGGAGGGGGTGGTAGAGAGAAGGATGAAGCAGAGGAGAGCCAGAAGAAAACCAGAAGAGGCCAGAAGAGACCCAGGAGAGAGCCTGACCCCTTTATTCAACACCCGA